>JAXQQM020074820.1:0-123119 GCA_034641835.2 Pinus albicaulis
ATGATGTGACATGAATGACTGGCAAAAACATGAATATAACTTGTTGCATAATTAGTGGAGATTAATGGTAGTGGAGAATGACGGTGGAAGAGTACAACGCATAGGATTTATAACCCATGGTTTTGAGGATTAATTTTTTCGAAATATCAAATATAAAACTTTGATAAGTATATGATTTTGAAAATATATTTCTTCTGCAAAACTCTACATTTCCTCTCAGATATAGAAACAAAGTACGGAATTTTCATGACATAGATTTTACTTTTGGACTATAAAATAGGTTTAATCCTTCAACTAAACCTTTATGGATGAAATGGAAATTTAACTGCCCTTTGTAATAATAAAAAACTGAAGACTTCTTATGGCAGTTAAGACCCTAGACTTGACCTATATGTGATGGAATAACATGACTTTAGACCATTGAATGGAAATGAAATAGCGTGAAGGAGCAGACTATTTTGATAGGACTCATTCAATGACCAAAATTATTGTTGAAGACTAACATAAAAAGGAATCTTTTTTTCTAACTAAATGCCTAATGGAAAACTACTAAAAGAGTTATATTTGATCACTGAAAAAATGACTCTAACGTTGGCTCCAGTTGGGGATGGTAGCTCCTTTTGGAGGTGTCAATAACACTGTAGATCATGTAGCCTTATCCATTCGGCTATGGAGTCAACAGGACTTTGAAAAACTGAAACAAATTGAAAATTTTTGACTAAAACTACTGACTTGAAAAAAGACTAAAACTTGAGAATTTTCTTTAAAAGAACATGGAATATTTTAGAAGTCTTATGGCCTTCTCCTCAGGCTTCAAAATTTTGCAATCATTCCCTTATATTTTGAGCATCAAATGTAAACTAGTATATACAATTGTTGGAAATGTTGTCATTGATGGCAAAGGAATTGGCAAAGATAGGAGCAACATCTAAACTATCCATAAGGAAAAAGAGACAAGGTAATAGATTGAAGGACAAATTGAATATCTAGCCAATATTTGTATATGTTAATGAAGAACTGTGGAATTGTGCTAAGTATGGTTGAGTAAATCTGGAATATATATATATATATATATATATATATATATATGACCTGTGCCCGGAGAGGAATGAAATCATTGTTCCAAAGTTATGGATATGTGTACTATATGTGTATTGACTGATGTAATTCTTGTGTGGAATCCCCTGGACCTCTGTATGAGTCTCTGCGTATGGAATTAAAAGTGAAACCATGTTGAGGAATCATGGTGGTAGGATTCGAATTCCAGGATGAGACCTTCTTGTAATGAAGAACTAGCTTAGTTTGATATTTGCAGTCATGGAACTACTTGGTTGAATATATGAGGGGCTCTTGAGGCATTCAGTGTATCCATTGAAGAACTTATTGGTGGCATAGATATGATATTTTTGAATGTACAGGTATAAGCGGAAATGTGACAGGATAGAACTCCGAAATGGAAGGTTGATATGTTATATATATCATAACAGAATTGAAGAATGACATTGAATTGTAACGAGTTAATGTTTGTAAGTAAATCCCATTGGAAGAGAACTACATTTTTTCATTGATTATTGGAAATTATGCCAAAGATAGACCAGAGTTATAGCGCAAAACCCAGACTAACCCTTTGAAATCATGAACGAAACCTTCAGCGAAGGACAGAACCACGAAGGAGGAACAGTGAAGGCGGTTTATGGTTTTCATCGCACCGCTTTCAACGGGCAAGCGGTATTCAAGAGGTCAGGAGCGACTCCATAGAATGGGTGACACACGTCCCTGTACGATTTTAGAAAACCACTTTTCACTATGCACCATCGCGCATTATAGTTCGACCCAGGATGCCCAGCGATATTGTTGAGCGTCGTTGATCTGGGAAGGGGTCATCGAACAGTCGTCATTTGTTGAAGATGCGCGAAGATTAACACAGGTACGGCGGACCATCACATGTTAACGTTCGACATTGGAGATCGAGCGATATGTATATACGTCGTTGATCTGGAAGCTTGCTAATATAACAGTGATCAGACGTTGCACTTGCGCGAGGTTTACTGTGGTACGATGGACATATTGGATTGGCTGTTGACCATGTATGTGGGCCCGGGGTCAAAGGTTTATCGTAAGATTAATTTGGAAGCGTTAGATATTTCTATAAAGTCTGAAGGGTTAAACCTTAGACATATGGCTTGGGAATTTAAAAAAATTATAAATATATTTATTTGTCAATTTCTTTAAAATTGATAAATAAAAATTAAAAAAGAGATCAAAAACCCCGTGAGATGAACTAAAGGAATACCATTAGCGGTTCGTGGTTTTGACTCATGGTTTTAATAAAGGAAAAACTATATAAGGAAAAGAAAAATAGAGAATGAGTGGTGTGCATTGCAAAGGTGGTGAATAAAATTTCTCAAAAGAATATTTGTATGGGCGAGCTCTGTTCTTAACTGATAAATCTGACACTACGATGCACCCATGAATATAATGATCTGACAATGATGAATCTCTGGTTTGAATGATGGAAGAAATCATGAAGAACTGGTGTGAGTATACAAAAAACACATAAATCTGGTGACCAGCAAGGTATGTCGTATGGAAATTGGTGGATCCCGTATGAAAATTGATGAAATAGGGTCAAAGCCTTCAAAGAGGGGGTTGTAGCTCCCTTCCAGTGGTAGCTGGTAATGAGAGCAGGGGGTAGTAGCTCCCTTCCAGGAGAGGCTGGTAAACGAGAGAAGGTTGTAGCCTTCTGCAGGTGGGTGCCTGCGTGCTGGTATAAGTCTGCACCAGCATATATTGTAAGAAGTTTTCTCTATAATAAATATTAAAGACTGAGATTACAGTAGCGGTGGTTTTCTCCCGAATTCGGTTTCCACCTTAAAATCCTGGTGTTCATATGTGTTGTTTATGTTTGATGGTTTGTTTTGTTATTTCTGTTCATGCTTAATGCTTATCTGATGCAATGCTCCAAGTAATGACATAATAAGCTATCCGGACATACATGTTGGATGTTGTACTGTAACATATGGTTTTAAGATAAAGAAAAGAAAAATTGTTCAACCCTAAATATTGATTCACCCCTCCCCTCTCAGTATTTTTCCCAACAATTGGAATCAGAGCCGATCCTTCTGAAAAATATTAGCCGCTAGAAGGAAGATCAAGAAAGATGAGTAACCAAGATGGAACAACATCTATCAGGCCTCTGCTCTTTAACGGAAACAATTCAATCTTCTGGAAAACAAGGATGAGATCCTATCTTCAGTCTCTGGGAGCATATGTATGGGCAATTGTTGAACAAGGATATCAATATCCAGCTGCAGTGCCAACGGATCCGACGGGAAGAAAGAATTATGAAACAAATGCAAAGGCGGTCAATGCTCTATTGGGAAGTCTAACTGAATTAGAATTTTTCAAAGTCATGCAGCTAAATACAGCAAAGGAAATATGGGACAAAATCATTCTAAGTTATGAAGGTGATGCAAAGGTAAAAAGTGCTAAACTCCAAACTCTCAGAATTCAATATGAGAATCTAAAAATGGAGAATGAGGAGAGCATTGCCAATTTCTTCTTACGTCTTGATGATATTGTAAATCGTATGAGAAATCTGGGAGAAACTATAACCGAATCTACTTTGGTTGAGAAAGTCTTAAGATCACTAACGACAAAATTTGAGTCAAAAGTTTCAGCTCTTTAAGAAAAGCAAGATCTTCAAAATATTACTGTGGTGCAACTTCATGGCATACTAACTACATATGAAATGAGAAGAGGAGGACCATCTGAAGTCAAAGAAGCAGTCTTTAGAACTTCTACAAAAGGGAAGGAGGTACAAAAACAGAAGGATCAGGATATATCTCAGAAGAAGATGAGATAAACTTTGTAAAGAAACTTCAACTTGGCATAGGACGGTTCAGAGGTAAGCTTCCTTTCAAATGCTTTGATTGTGGAAGAGTTGGTCATTATGCTGCTAAGTGTCCTCATAAAGAAACACATAACAAGGGGAAGGAAGTTACAAGAAGGAATAAGAATCGCTTTAGCACTAGAAAAGTTACTATACTCATGAAGACATTGATGGGTTATCTAATAGTGAGGAAGAATGTGAACAAGATCTTAGACTTCTAATGGCATTTGAAAAGGAATCTAGAGAAGAAAATGATACTTCTATGGATGCTCTAGAAGACAACGATTTTCTTGATGAAAACAATCAACTCAAAATTGGCTTAGAAGAGAGTAAAATAATCATAGAAACTTTGAAAAATCAGCTTGAAGAAAAGGAGAAACACAATGAGAAATTAGAGTGTGAAGTAGTAAGTCTAAGAAAAGAACTTGAGAAAGTAAAGAATCAGAATCTTAGATTTGCTAAAGGATCTGAAACATTAGATGAGATTATCAAGCTACAACGTTCTCCCCTTATAAAGACAGGTCTAGGATATATCGGAGAATCTTCTCAGGCTTCAGCACCAAATTATCTAAAAGCAGCTACTGCTGGTATACAACATGCTGCCATTTAGGAAGGAAATAAAGAATCTTTGTAGGTAAAGCATGATCATCTCAATTCAAATAACACTAACAAGAATGTCTTTCAAAGAAACACCAATCAACAGGTAAATTCAAAAATGAGATTTTATGATCGTAGAAATTCCTTCTTCAAAGGACAATATTTCTCATGTCACAATTTTGGTCATAAAGTTGTTCAATTTGTAGCATATAAAACCATCATGACAAGAGAAGCAAGAAAGAAAAGGATTGATATGGAACCAAAGAAGAATACCTATAACAACTTTTATCCTCTTAAAAATGAAATTGAATGTGCTTATTGCAATAACTTTGGTCATGAAGAATATGAATGTAGAAGCAAAGTTCAGCCAAAAGAACAAGTTTCTTCAAGCTCCAAAGTATGGAAAAAGAAGGAATTACAGGTTGAAAATTGTGGCATAGCGTTATTTTCAGAAGATGAAGAAAACCAATGGTACATTGATAGTGAATGCTCAAGACACATGACAGGTGACAAAACCAAACTTCTTGCATATAGTGCTTTAGAAAAAGAAAAGAATGTTACATTTGGAAATGATACTCCTGCGGTCATTAAGGGAAAAGGGTCTATTTTCCTAAAAGAAAAGGTGAAAGCTGATGAAGTTATGTATGTAGATGGATTAAAGCATAACTTGCTAAGTGTAAGTCAAATGTGTGATCAAGGAACTGAAGTTGTTTTTAGTTCAAAAGAATGTGTGGTACGTGATCTTGATACAGGTAAAGCAATTATAAAAGGAAAAAGGACTCCAAGAAACTTGTATGTATTGAAGAACTGCACAGAACAATGTTACTTGAGTAAATCTTTGGAAAATTGGCTATGGCATAGAAGGTTGGGGCATCTGAGCTTCTCCCAAATCAACAAATCAAGCAGACTCAAGGTTGTTCGTGATCTTCCCAATATTACTCTACCTGAAAATATCATATGCAAATCTTGTCAATTTGGTAAGAAAAACAGAGTACAATTTAATGCCAAGGAAGGATCATCAAGTAAGCCTCTTGAACTCATTCATACTGACATATGTGGACCTACGAAGAAAAATTCACCACGTCGTGAAGAATACTATATCTTATTCATTGATGATTTCTCTAGAATGTGTTGGATTGGCCTACTTAAACACAAAGATGAAGCACTTGAGAAATTTCAGATCTTTAAAGCACTAGTTGAAAATGAATTAGATCTAAAAATCAAGTGTCTCAGATCTGATCGAGGAGGAGAATATACATCAAATGAATTCCTTGAATTTTTTGAACAACATGGCATAAAAGGACAGTTTTCTGTAGCTGGCACTCCACAACAAAATGGTGTTGCAGAAAGAATGAATAGAACAGTTCAACAAATGGCTAGAGTTATGCTTGATGATTCTGGAACACCTGACACATTTTGGGGAGAAGCAGAACATACAACAGTAAACATTCTCAACAAGGCACATGTTCGTGTAAATAGTGATAAAACTCCATATAAACTCTGGTATGGTAATCCTCCCACTATAAAGCATTTTAGAATTTTTGGAAGCAAATGCTTTATCAAGAATAATGATGAAAAACTTGGCAAGTTTGAACCTAGAGCAGATGAATGAATATTTCTTGGTTATTCCTCTAGGATTAGGGCATATAAATGTTACAATAAAAGACTTCGGAAGATTGTTGAATGTATTGATGTTGTTATTGATGAGTCTCTTGCAGCTCCAAAAGATGAAAAGAAAACAACAGATGAAGATGATGATGACACATACCCTTCTACATCAAATAAGGATGATATAGAGAGTGAACCCAATGAAGAACCCGAAGATGATTTATCTGAAAAAGCTCCATCTAGATACGTTCAAAAGAATCATCCAGAATCTCAAATTTTGGGAGAAAAGGGATCAGGTGTACAAACAAGAAGGACTATAGTGGGATCTTCTAGCAATTTGGCATTTCTGTCCACTATTGAACCTCAAAATTTCAGTCAAGCTAGAAAAGATGAATTTTGGATTCAAGCCATGAATGAAGAGCTTGATCAAATTGAAAATAATCACACTTGGGAGTTAGTACCAAGACCTCATGACAAAAATGTCATTGGAACTAAATGGATATTCAAAAACAAGTTAAATGAGAATGGGGATGTTATAAGAAATAAAGCTAGAATTTTTTGCAAGGGGTATGCTCAACAAGAAGGTATAGACTTTGAAGAAACTTTTGCTCCTGTAGCCAAACTTGAAGCCATAAGAATGTTTCTTTCTTTTTCAAGCTTCCAACAAATAAAATTTTATCAAATGGATGTTAAATCTGCCTTTCTAAATGGTGATTTAGAAGAAGAAGTTTATATAGAACAACCAGAAGGATTCATTTTGGGAAATGATGAAAAACTTGTTTGTAGACTTAAAAAGGCTCTATATGGTCTCAAACAAGCTCCAAGGACATGGTACTATCGTCTTGACAAATATCTTCATCAACAAGGATTTTCAAAGGGGTCTGTTGATAGCAACTTATACACAAAAACTGAAAATGACAAACTATTGATTGTGGTTGTATATGTCGATGATATCATTTTTGGAAGTAATGAAGAGTCTATGAGTCAGAAATTTGCTTCTAATATGCAGCAAGAATTTGAAATGTCTTTACTTGGGGAACTAACATTCTTTCTTGGCTTGCAAGTGCAACAAGCAACAGATGGTATATTCTTATCACAAGCAAAGTACCTCAAGCAAATCCTGAAGAAGTATGGCATGGAAGATTGCAAACATGTAAGTACACCAATGATAACTGGATGTAATCTCAGCTCTAATTATGATTCCCCCACCGTAAATCAACCAGAATACAGATCTATGATAGGAAGTATACTTTATCTCACTGGGACAAGACCAGACATCATGCATGCAGTTGGAATCATTGGACGATTCCAAGCTAATCCAAAAGAGTCTCATCTTCAGGCTGTGAAAATAATATTCAAATATCTACAAGGAACTCAAGACTTTGGACTATGGTATCCAAAGAATGTTGATCTTACTCTTCATGCATACACTGATGCAGATTGGGCTGGAAGTGTTGATGATCGGAAAAGAACTAGTGGTGGTGCATTCTTTATGGGGACCCAATTAGTATCTTTTTTTAGCAAGAAGTAAAGTTCCATTGCCTTATCTACAGCAGAAGTAGAATATGTGGCTGCAGCATCATGTTGCACTCAACTTCTCTGGATGATGCAAACGCTACAAGACTTTCAAATCAAATGTTCACCTCCTATCTCCATTATGTGTGATAATACAAGTGCCATCAGTATCTCAAAGAATCCTATTATGCATTCCAAGACCAATCACATTCCCATCAAATATCACTTCTTACATGAACAAGTTCTTGAACAAAAGGTGAAATTGGAGTATGTTTCCTCCAAAGAAAAAGTTGCTGATATATTTACCAAACCTCTACCCAGGGAAGCGTTCGAATATCTCAGACAGAAACTAGGAGTAGTCTCTGCCATGCAGAGGATTAGGTCTACTTAAATACAGAATATTAAATTGGTTGTGAGGTGTTGTTGGGCTTCTCTGAATGCTCAGGCTAAGGGGGATCATTGGTCATATGAAAAGGATGCATTGTTGGCATTTATAAGTCATCTTGTTATATTAGGTAGCATGATCTCAGGGGGAGCATGGTATTGTCAAAATCTTTGCCATTGATGTCAAAGGGGGAGGAAAATCAACAAAGGGCTTCTATAAGGCCATCAAAGGAAGAGTATTTCCATCAATGCCAAATGGGGACATTGTTGGAAATGTTGTCATTGATGGCAAAGGAATTGGCAAAGACACGATCAGCATCTAAACTATCCATAAGGAAAAAGAGACAAGGTAATAGATTGAAGGAAAAATTGAATATCTGGCCAAGATTTGTATATGTTAATGAAGAACTGTGGAATTGTGCTAAGTATGGTTGAGTAAATCTGGAATATATATATATATATATGACCTATGCCCGGAGAGGAATGAAATCATTGTTGCAGAGTTATGGATATGTGTACTATATGTGTATTGACTGATGTAATTCTTGTGTGGAATCCCCTGGACCTCTGTATGAGTCTCTGCGTATGGAATTAAAAGTGAAACCCTGTTGAGGAATCATGGTGGTAGGATTCGAATTCCAGGATGATACCTTATTGTAATGAAGAACTGGCTTAGTTTGATATTTGCAGCCGTGGAACTACTTGGTTGAATATATGAGGGGCTCTCGAGGCATTCAGTGTATCCATTGAAGAAATTATTGGTGGAAGAGATATGATATTTTTGAATGTACAGGTAGAAGTGGAAATGTGACAGGATAGAACTCTGAAATAGAAGGTTGATATGTTATATATATCATAGCAGAATTGAATAATGACATTGAATTGTAACGAGTTAATGTTTGTAAGAAAATCCCATCGGAAGAGAACTAAATTTGTTCATTTATTATTGGAAATCCTGCCAAATATAGACCAGAGTTATAATGCAAAACCCAGACTAACCCTTTGAAATCATGAACGGAACCTTGAGTGAAGGATGGAAACACGAAGGAGGAACAGTGAAGGCGGTTTATGGTTTTCATCGCACTGCTTTCAACGGGCAAGCGGTATTCAAGAGGTGAGGAGTGACTCCATAGAACGGGCGACACGCGTACCTGTATGATTTTACAAAACTGCTTTTTACTATGCGCCATCACGCGTTATAGTTCGACCCAGGACGCCTAGCGATATCGTTGAGCACCATTGATTTGGGAAGGGGTCATCGGAGAGTCGTCATTTGTTGAAGATGCACGAAGATTAACACAGGTACGGCGAACCATCGCATGTTAACGTTCGACATTAGAGATAGAGCGATATGTATATACGTCGTTGATCTAGAAGCTTGCTAATCTAACGGTGATCGGACGCTACACTTGCGTGAGGTTTACTATGGTACGATGGACATATTGGATTGGCTGTTGACCATGTATGTGGGCCCGGGGTCAAAGGTTTATCGTAAGATTAATTTGGAAGCGTTAGATATTTCTATAAAGTCTGAAGGGTTAAACCTTAGACATAAGGCTTGGGAATTTAAAAAAATTATAAATATATTTATTTGTCAATTTCTTTAAAATTGAGAAATAAAAATTAAAAAAGAGATAAAAAACTCAGTGAGATAAACTAAATGAATACCATTAGCGGTTCGTGGTTTTGACTCATGGTTTTAATAAAGGAAAAACTATATAAGGAAAAGAAAAATAGAGAATGAGTGGTGTGCATTGCAAAGGTGGTGAATAAAATTTCTCAATAGAATATCTGTATGGGCGAGCTCTATTCTTAACTGATAAATCCGACAAGATGATGCACCCATGAATATAATGATATGACGATGATGAATCTCTGAATGACGGACGAAATCATGAAGAACTGGTGTGAGTTTACAGAAAATACATAAATCTAGTGACCAGCAAGCTATGTCGTATGGAAACTGGTGGATCCAATATGAAAATTGATGAAACATGGTCCGCAGTGATGCTGAGGGTCGAAGCCTTCAGAGAGGGGGTTGTAGCTCCCTTCCAGTGGTAGCTGGTAAACGAGAGCAGGGGGTAGTAGCTCCCTTCTAGGAGAGGCTAGTAAACGAGAGAAGGTTGTAGCCTTCTGCAGGTGGGTGCCTGCGTGCTGGTATAAGTCTACCCTAGCATATATTGTAATAAGTTTTCTCTATAACAAATATTGAAGACTGAGATTACAGAAACAATGGTTTTCTCCCGAATTAGGTTTCCACCTTAAATCCTGGTGTTCATATGTGTTTTTTATGTTTGATGGTTTGTTCTGTTATTTATGTTCATTCTTAATGATGCAATGCTCTAAGTAATGACATAATAAGATATATGGACATACATGTTGGATGTTGTACTGTAACATATGGTTTTAAGAGAAAGAAAAGAAAAATTGTTCAGCCCTAAATACTGATTCACCCCTCCCCTCTTAGTATTTTTCCCAAAAAAAATGATAATGAATTTCTTTGCTGGGATTTCAAGAAATATACTGCTTTAGAAGCCTACCATTGATAGGTCCTCCCAGCCTCCTTCAATATATTGTAGAAAAAATTCTTTGTTTCCTATGAATACCACAATATTGTAAGGTCCTTTCCATACATTGTCAAATTTCCCATCCTTTCCATTTTATTCATTTCTAGCATCCCATCTTAGATAAATATCTCCACTCTTGAAGTCATCAAACTTTGTCTTTCTGTCAAAAATCATTTTAATTTTGTCATGAATCTTTAAAGTATTGCTGAAAACTTCTTCTCTTGATTGTTGCAAATGTATCATCTGGTTGATCCTTCTTTGAATGTCATTAGGCTCACTTTCAACTTCCTGCAAAATTTTCATTACTAGAACAACCAAAGAAGTATGGAAAACAATGTCAATTCCATAAACAAGCTGAACTGGAGACATGTTGATTGATTTTTTTTTGCTCACTCTATCAGCCCACAGAGCATTTGTAAGCTTCTTGTGCCATTTCATTTTGTTTTCTTGTAACATATTCTTGATAATATTCACCAAATACTTGTTAGATCATTCCGCAAGTCCATTTACCTGAGGATAATATATAGTATAATGAATAATTATAATGTAATATTTATCACAGAAATCAATAATCTTCTTGGATTTGAAATAAACTGCATTATCAGTGATAATCTTGTATGGACAACCAAATCTTGACAAAATATTATTTTCAAGAAACTGAATGATAACTCAATTAGTTGCTTTCCTAGTAGGAATAACCTCCATCCATTTAGTAAAATATTATGTAGCAGTGAGAATCCATTTGTTTTGATTTGAAAATGGAGGATGAATTTCACCAATAAAATAAAGTCCCCATTGTTGGAATGGTGCTTGGACTTCAATTGGTTTAAGAGGAAAATGTAAAAGTTTCCTTTCTCCTTGAAATATCTAACACTCATGACAACTATTAACTATTTTTTAAATATTAGAAAACAAGGTGGGCCAATAGAAACTTGCTCTAAAGATCTTATTTGTTGTGGTTTTCCAATAAATATGACCTCTACAGTCACCTTTATGGAAACCTGTCATGACTTTCTCAACTTCACCTTTAATAAAAAATTCAACAATATCCCACCAAGATATTTCCAATATACGACATCATTCAAAATACAGTATTTCAGAGCTTTCAACTTCAGTGATCGTGCTTTACTATTGGCATGCCAGGAGGAGGATTCAAGTGTTGCAGAATATATAAAATATCATCATACCAAGGAGATAAATAAAAGATCTCAGCTAACTCATGTAATATTTTAGTAGTTTGTTCATCAAACATTGCAGAAATAAAGTTTATATCTAAGGAATGAAGATTATAATTTTCCATTAGCTTTGTTAGGCCTTGTCCCTTGATCAATTTTGTGGGCTTAATCTCCAAATCATACTCTAGCAAAGCTGCAATCCATTTTCCTCTTTGACCTTCTGAATCATTCTGTGTAAGTACTTCTTTAACAACAACATTTGGCACATAAGCAATGACATGAGAATGTAAAATGTACACTCTAAAATCTTTTAGTTCTTTGACTAATGCTAAAGCTTTTTTCTCAATGATATTGTATTTTAAAGCATAATCTCTTATTGTTATGCTAAAGAAAGCAATATGATGTTCTGTATTTTGATTTTTCTTCTGCATTAAAACAACTGCAAGTGTATGCTCTGAAGAAAATGAAAAAATAATAAAATCAAGTGTATAGTTTGGACTAATGAGAATAGGAGCACGAGATACAACTACCTTGACTTGATTAAATGACTTCTTTTCTTCCTCAGACCATTTTAATTTAGTATCTTTCTTCAACATATCAATAATTTGCCTCAAATGTTCAACAACATTGGGAACAAATCTTCTCAAAATATTAATTTTACCATTGAAAGATTGAATCTCCCTTTTTATCCTTGGATAATATAACTTCTGAATTGCTTCTATCCTTGAAGGATCGAATCTTATGCCATATTTGGATATAATATGCCCCAAAAATTTACCTTCTTCCATAGAAAAGAGGCTCTTCTTTGGATTTAATGAAATACCAAACTTTCTGCACTTTTCAAATATTGCCCTTAAATGTTGCAAATATTGTTCATTTGTCTTTTAGAAAACAATGATATCATCAAGATAATTATCTGAAAATAAATATTTTTCATTGGCAAAATCAATATCCATTTCTCTTTGAAAATTTTCCCCTACATTCTTCTCTAATATTCCAAATTTTTGCTTCAATAAATTGGAATATTAATTTTGTCTATTTTCACTTAGGAGATGAATAATTGTGTGAGAAGGCCCATTCAATAAACACATGGATAAAATCCCTCTAGTATGAAAAGGGATCAGCCTTGGAACTAAATTTCACACCCTCATGTGTGAAAGGGGACATTTTTCAAAGAGGCTCGGTTAAGTTTGACCAAGTCAAACAACACAAGGTATGAGGTGGAAATCACTACATGGGATAGTGCAGAGATAGAGGAGGGAATATTACTTGAAGGAGGAAACCCTAATAGAGTGGGGCCCATGGAGAGTGAGCTCTCATGTGTTTAAAAGGAGGGCAAGGTAGCCATTATTATTCATGCTTTGATTATTCATTTCATGTCTATTTAGACATTGTGCATTATTTTGTTGTTTAGCAAGAATTGTCGAGGAATTACTATTTAGGATTCCTCCTCCTTTCTTGAGAAGCCTCTTGAAGGATTTGTACTGATTTTTCTCACATCTAGGCTTGAGGCCAAGCATCCTCCTCCAGGACAACATTATTGCTGCATCAACATAATTCTGTGTTGCAGGGTGTTGTAGTGAGTAGTTACAACACCTCTTCCATCTCTTGTTTTTCATAGGAAGAGTCTTTCTTTCCTTTAGAGGAATAGTTTGGAAGCTTTGGAGCTTATTTTCAAATCTTGGCACTTGGCCATATTAGTCTATTCCACCTACAGTGCAGTTACCCTCAGAGACTGTGTTATTCTCATAGAGCACTTGCAGTGAGAGCTTGCAGTGTTGTTTGGAGGGTGATATCTCAAGTGTAAGGATCAACCTTCCAATTTGGAGATCTATTGGAGGAGGTCTAATTCATATTTCTTATCATCTTCAACATTCTCTATTGAGTTCCAGATTTGAGTTGTAGCAGCTACCCAACAACTCTGACATTTTTTCCATTTTATGTATTTCAGCCAATCCTTTAGAGGATTGATGTATTATTGCTTCTAAGGGTTATATTTTTGCTCCCCTAGTGTATTTGAGCCATATCTTGTCATATATTTCATTTATCATGTAATATGGAGTAGTACCTTCTATAAATTACGTCCTCTTAGCCTGGGTTTATGAAGAAATAGAAGTGCTCTTCTATTTTGATGTACATGTCTCGTTGAGGCTTGCATTTCCTTTCTTAAGTGGATGTTTCCTAAATAAATTGTACTCTTTCTACTAATATAACATTATTTATTTTCTATACACATATTCTTGTCTCATAGCTCATAAAATAACATTTTTGATCTATTGTATGTTAATTCTTTAGTTGCAGTCCCTTCATCAGGAAATTTCAGAGGACATCTAGTAGTGGGAGGTATGTTTAACCACTCTTGAAGGATTTCTTCGGCCCCAACTCTTGGATTTTGATCTTATACATATTTTTTCTAAGGGATCCAGGTCTTGGTATCAAATCCTGCTGCCTCTATTTCTAGAAAATGCATTTTCCGGCCATGGATTGCTAGCCATTCCTAATTTGGAATATTATAGTGGTATCGAAGAAAATTTCTTGGCTCAGCCTGTGAGTCTAAGCCCAAGAAGATCAGAATATTAAAGAAGATGAGATTTCTCTAATCATTATTCAGATCCAAAGAAAACATCTCCGAAGAGGTCAAGAAGAATGGAGAAATAGAAGAGGAAGGACCATGCACTTCCTATTCTCATCAAGAAGAAGATATGCATGAAGGACACTTGGATTATCAGATTCTAAGTGATTACCTTGTTGAGTACAGATCTCAACCAAGAGGCTTCAAGGAGACTATATTTTCCTCATTTAATCCAGTTGAAGGAAGATAAGAGACCCTACAGCAGAATATAAATCAAAGGCAATATATTTCTATTGTCTACCTTTGATGGGTCATCTACTGCAAGAACTAGGGTGAGAGAATTGAAGGCATTTTTCCTACTACATCCTGTAGCAGGGAAAGAAGCTATTGAAATCTTAGCGTTGCACTTGGAGGGTGAAGCCTGTGATTTTTGGAGTAGCCACTTGAGCTATGAAAGGGTGAAAACTTTTGTAGAGTTCATCCAAGGGTTGATCAAAACCTTTGATGATGAGAGGGAAAAGGAAGGGAAGATCACACCACCACTTGAAGAGACTTGTGATAATGCTGTCACACTCATGGAGGAGTGGCCACATGCATCAACAGTTGGAGGAGACAAATCTTTGGAGGAAGGAACTCTTGCAGCCCTACAAGAAGTTCCAAATGCACATCAAGGTATGAAAATATTTCCACAATCTATTGTTGCAAAAAAATTTTTTGATCAATGTGGAAGTTTTATTTTGAATGAACAAGGGTCAAATCACACTACTACCATAGAGCAGCTTGGTTGCAATACGCTGCGCAACATGGAAATATTCAAGGGAGAAAACCATCAATCTCATGAGCCATTGTTATATTGTACATCACATTTGAGGTTGGGGTTTGAAGACCTGATGAAGGATGGTAGACATCTTGGAGTGAGAAACCCTTTCTCCTTTCAAGATGACACTTTATCAATGAGATCCTCTTAGCTCAAATAGGAAATTCTACTTTCATATCCAAGACCTCATTGGTTTTGGAATACTATTGTTGAGAGGTAGGTCTCAAGGAGAGATCTCATTAGAGGTGCACTTCAAGACACCATGGAGTGCAATGCTTCTCTTTCTTTCTCACAAGAGAAGATAGAAGATGGAGGAGGTATTAGGATAGATAAAATCTCTCAAGCTTGTGTTGGACATTCCTTGGGCCACACACATCATGATGGGAGGTTTTTTCCTGCCACCTATTTGGGTCTTGATAGGGTCTCATTGATCCTTGAGAAGATTTCATTTCAATATCCCATGAAGTGCAAAGACAGAGATTTGGTTTAGGATAATGGTAGCCCTCATGGGAGGAGTACCAAGATGAAGGAAAGAAGAAGGCACCCACAAGTGGTTGAGTGGATGTGGTTGATAAGCAAGGAGCTGGGAGGCTACTTGCAAATTTATGATACCGGGAAGCAGGAGGCTTGGCTACACTGGTTACTCTTGAAAGATTTTGGCCATCACTTGGAAAACACTCATCCTAAGAGTAGGAGGATGGGAAAGATATGGCAGGATACTTGGATCATTGAGCAACATAGAGTGTGGATGCATTGTGTTGATGTGATACTCATATCATTCATTGTATCTTCATCACATGAGTTGTATGATGGAAGTATGGGGAGGCAGGAAAATCTTTTGTTGCTTTGCTTGTTCTTGGGAGAGCAAGAGCAGATTTTCTCTCACACTTGACATAATGTTACAAGAGGAGGAGATGGAATTATCTCCTTGGTCTTTGATGATTATTTGGAAGCACTTCCATCTTGGGAAGTATTCCATATTTTTTGCAGCAGTATTAGAGGAGTCTTTGACAAGGAGCATGTCAAAGAACATAGCTTTGTATTGACAAGAGCTTATTTGCATGATCTCACAACGCTATCACTTTGGAGCAGAAATTTATGGATGGAGTGTCCCTGGGATCACTTCACATTGTATGCACTTGGTGAACAAGGAAGGGATGATGATGATAGAGTGGTGGGTAATGGCATCTACCACTATGGAATATTCTTCTTGACTTGGGTTTCCAATCATGAGGAGGATTATCTTCTTGCAACACATGGTTCATTATTCTTCATAACATGCCACAAAAATATGAAGGACTCACTCATGAATCCATGTGCCATCCTAATTCCGGCATATGGTAAGGAGTTTGTTTATACATTCATTGACTTGCACACTCTTACCATTCTTATGCAGTGCATTTCTTCACAAGAGGGCAAGCTTTTCATATTGCTCCATGTTCATAGTTGGCCTAATCTACATGATGGAGGTAGCCATCTCTTATGTGGCCTTGGGAAGATGTCTTATCATCACATGTATGTTCAGTTGTTGCACTCAAACATTTACCATGTGAAGACATGCATGATTAACCATGTAAAAATAAACATTTTTCCTTGTACTTTTCTCAAGCAGCAGCTTGTAAAACTACGTTGTACACACTTAGGAGACTGTTGGTATCTTTAAGCATCACATGGAGCCATCATTATTTCCTTCATTTTATTGTTGATCATGACTTAATTTGCTGATATGGATCATATTTTTATAAGAGGCATGATTATGAGGGAGGCACATGAGTTGGATATGTCCTTGAGTGGGAAGAATTCTCACATTTTCTGCACTACATGTTCTAATGGGAGCATGGGAGGAGATATGGCCACCACTACTACATATGTGATCCCTTTTGAGGCGGACCATGGACTTGATAGTTATCCATTGTAATTCCATGGGCAATTGTTTGATCTTGTATTGTTGTTATATTCAGCCATTTACTATTCCTTAGTAGATGTGATGAATTTTGTATGCCACTTGCCATGTTCCTTTCTGAGATTGCAATGGATGAAACTACGTTGTATCCTTGTGAGACATTGTTTGTATCATGTATCATCATGTATAAATTGTAGAAAAATTATCATTGGGATACCGTATGATGATTTTTTCCTATTCATCATGGATGAAACATTTTGGGCCAGCTTGTTCTTCAATGTTAGAGGAATACTCTTTGGGGGATTGTTCTTCACTTTTACATTTGAAGGAAATTCTTTTGCAGCCTAGGATCAACAAACACTCTACACTTATCATAAGTGGAGAGGAGGACAACTTGGGGTAGTCTATGATGCTTACCATGTTTAGATCTTCATCCCACCTTCATTTCCAGAGCTTGAGGTGGAATGAGATTTTCAGGAGTTGCCTTGCTGGGAGGTGGCTCATTTTGTTTGGATGATTGCTTAGGGATGGAGGATCCACATGGGGAAGATGTTCCTCATCACATTTAAGACTCCATGCCTTGAGTGGAGACTTCCTAGTTCTATCCTTGCAGTTTCTTGAGGACAAGCAACATTTGGGAGGGGAGGACTATAATATTCCAAATTTTTCCTTCAATAAATTGGAATATTAATTTTGTCTATTTTCACTTAGGAGATGAATAATTGGGTGAGAAGGACCATTAATAATAAAAACATGGATAAAATCTCTCTAGTATGAAAAGGGATCAACCTTGGAACTAAATTTCACACCCTCATGTGTGAAAGGGGACATTTTGCAAAGAGGCTTGGTTAAGTTTGACCAAGTCAAATAGTGCAGGGTATGAGGTGAAAAGAACTACATGGGACAGCGTAGAGATAGAGGAGGGAATATTCCTTGAAGGAGGAAACCCTAATAGAGTGGGGCCCATGGAGAGGTAGCTCTCATGTGTTTAAAATGAGGGCAAAGCAGCCATTGTTATTCATGATTTGATTATTCATTTCATGTCTATTCAGACATTGTGCATTCTTTTGTTGTTTAGTAAGAATTTCCGGGGAATTCCTATTTAGGATTCCTCCTCCTTTCATGAGAAGCCTCTTGAAAGAGTTGTATTGATTTTTCTCACATCTAGGCTTGAGGCCAAGCATCCTCCTCCAAGACAACGTTATTGTTGCAGCAGCATAATTCTGTGTTGTAGGGTGTTGCAGTGAGTAGTTACAACACCTCTTACATCTCTTGTTTTTCAGAGGGAGAGTCTTTCTTTCCTTTGGAGGATTATTTTGGAAGCTTTGGAGCTTATTTGCAGATCTTGGCACTTGGCCATATTATTCTATTCCACCTACAGTACAGTTACCCTCAGAGACTTCATTATTCTCATAGAGCACTTGCAGTGAGGGCTTGCAGTGTTATTTGGAGGGTGAGAACTCAAGTGTAAGGATTAGCCTTACACTTTGAAGATCTATTGGAGGAGGTCTACTTCAGATTGCTTATCATCTTCAGCCTTCTCTATTGAGTTCCAGATTTGAGTTGCAACAGCTACCCAGCAACTCTGACATTTTTTCCATTTTGTGTATTTTAGCCAATCCTTTGGAGGATTGATTTATTATTGCTTATAAGGGTTAGAGATTTTCTCCCATAGTGTATTTGAGCCATATCTTGTCATATATTTCAGTTATCATATAATATGGAGCAATAAATTCTATAAACTGCGTCCTCTTAGCCTGGGTTTATGCAGAAATAGCAGTGCTCATCTATTTTCATGTACATGTCTCGTTGAGGCTTGCATTGCCTTTCTTGAGTGAATGTTTAATTATTGGCTGTACACATATTCTTGTATCACATCTCATAAAGTAATTTTTTTTATCTATTGTATGTTCATGCTTTAGTTTCAGTCCCTTCATCGGGAAATTTTAGAGGACATCTAGTAGTGGGAGGTCTGTTTAACCATTCTAGAAGGATTTATTTGGCCCCAACTCTTGGATTTTTGTCTTAGACATATTGATATAATGGATCCAAGTCTTGGTATCAAATCCTACTGCCTCCATTTCTATAAAATGTGTTTTCCAGCCATGGATTTCTAGCCATTTCTAATTTGGAATATTACATCTTCAAACCAAAAGGAATTTTGGCATACATGAAAGTACCCCAAGGTGTGGTGAAAGTTGTCTTTTATTGATCATATGGGTGGAAAAGAACCTAATTGTATCATGAGTATCCATATAACAAAGAAATTCTAGATGATCCAACTACCCTTTGCAGAATGTGATGCATTTTTGGTAGTGGATAATTGTCTTTTAAAGATACTTTGTTTAGATTTCAATATTATTTCTCTTGTATTCTTTCTCACATGTAATATATTAGACATCTAGTTAGATAAATGAATTGGAACTATTATTTCATTAATGAACAATCTGTTTACTTCCTTCTGAATGGAAGGCAACAATTTAGGATTAATCCTTATAAGCTTCTGGCGAAATGGTTTTTGATCTTGATTCAAAGGAATAGTGTGTTGAATAATACTTTTATCATTGGTCTATATTTATGCAGGAATGCAAAAAAATACACATATAACCATAAATATAATTTTTTTTTGGAAATAACACTTCATTTCATTAATATCAAAGAACTGAAATTTGTTTACAGAAAGAATGGAAATAAACTAGTTAAGGTGTTGGTAGCTTATCTCTGAGGAGAGATGTGGTGCCTACAGGCCTCTGAATTCTATGTTACAATGAGTCTCGAAGGCCTATATATTATTGAGAAACAATGGAAAACCATAAACATCCAAAAAAATAACTCTAGGAGATGAAACACTAGAATATGGGCCCCGTTGGGGTAAATTGGTACATCAATTTCCTGGGGTTGTAACTTTGGCATACTATATTCATTTGATGCACATGATACATCATTAGAAATATCTATCCGAGGACTACACATGTTGACTAAAAATATCAAGTCCATAATGGACTCATATTTGTTGAAGGTTTGATGCCTAAAAAACATTGTTGAGGGCCTCAAAAGGGCTCCGGAAGTTCAGGACCCAAAAAACTTCTAAAAATAGTAAACTGTGCTATAATTAAGGGAACTGAAAAATTGAAAGAAACAATGGTGGGGCCCCAAGTGGAATAGGAGGGTGGCCACCAATATCCACCTCGATCAATCATAGACCTTCAAATCTAAATATTCCCAAGAAAAGACATCTAAAAATTGAGACATAAGTACTGCATACTTATATTTCATTTCTGGACTTAGATATTTAGAAATCTGCACCATATTTGGCTTTTCTGAAGTGCCAAGACTTAAATCTTCCACTCCCACTTCTTTTGGTGACATAGTCGACTTCCTTGGAACATCATACTGGTCAAAAAAGTATTCAAAGGTAATAAACCTCTTGGAATAGAATTATCCTTAAGTTGTAGTACTTGTATATCTGTATCACGAATTCTTCATCATCTATTTGGGTATTTATGAATTCTTCTTATGTCTGCAAGAAGTTATTGATTTCCTCATCATTTGGAAACAATTTACAATATTTAACATTTTCAGGGACGATAGGGCGATGTTTGACATTTATTTCATATTTCTTTTTGGATACAGAGGAATTTTGAACATACTAGCAGAAGTGGCTAGAGAATCAGCAATAACATTGTTGTTTCTAGGAATTAATGATAGAGTATATTTGGGAAATGTTTTGAGGATATCTAGGACTTCATTTATGTAAGCTCTCATTCTAAGATGTTTGTCTTGGTACTCTCCTTTTACTTGCTTGATAAGTAACTTGGAGTCACCATATACAGAAATTTTCTTTGCACCAAGCTTTTTCAAAAATTTTAGACCATCAATTAAGGCTTCATATTCAACTTCATTATTTGTGCAGTCAAATGCTAGTTTGTAGGAGGAAATTATAATATTTGGAGGGATATACAATGATTGATTAATTGGGCTGTGAATCCATATTCCAATACCACCACCTTCTTTTCACATGGCTCCATCAAAATCCATAGTCCAAAGACTATTTTCATCATCTGGAAGGTGTAAATCAAATGGTTGATTTTTAATTTCTGTTTGAGATACCTCTACTGTATTCAAAAAAAAAAAAAAAATTCTACTGTTTTTTTATTTTCTTCTTCAGGGAGATGTCTTTATTTCCAAACCGTTTAGCACTAATTTTCAAAATTCTGTTTCTACCAACTCTAAAACAGAATCTGATTTTTTTGGATTTTCTAATTTTTCTTCAATCAAAAGGTTTGAAGATGTTGAGCAGTCTTCATTGAATAAAATAAAAGACTTTAAATATATATGTACAACATTAATGGGATGATTGTTAGGCCTTTATCTTATACTGATCATATACTTCATCTTACTTTCTCTTTAAAGTTTCCTGAATTTTCCAAAGATAGGAATTGTTGCATATGAAAAGTCTAGCTGCAAAGTTCCTCTAAGTTTTTCTCCCCATGATCTAGAAAGTAGCATTCCATACCTAGGTGAAATATCAGTGACAACAACATCCATAAGGACATTCTTGGCTGGAATTTGTTCTAATGAGACCACTAAATCTTTGATAAGATCACGACATTTCACCCTCCCTTAATCAAATGAGTAGAGATCATGATAAGGTCTTGTGATTTCTAGTCCTAACTTGTCCATAATTTATTTAGGCATGAGGTTGTGGGATGCTCCAGAGTCAAGCATTACATCATGAATAATGAAATCATGGTTCTTGAGACTCAAATAAAAGGGAGGAAATTCACTATCTTATGATTTTCCATCAACAGCAGGACCAAAAAGAAGCTCAAGATCATCATCACTCAAGTTAACCATATCAGATGTTTGATCAAATCTAAAAAAATTAGTAACTATAGACTTGTATTGATAATTATTCATTATCTCAGTTAGAGGAGTAAAAACTTTCAGTGTAGCAATTTCATTTTCAAGAGAAAAATGAGCAGGATTTTTTTCTACCTCTTTTAGTGATGTGTCCTTATTTTCAGGCAGTTCTTTGGATGAAGAATATTTCTTGTGCCCTCCTTCTTGAACTTATTGATCTTTCCTTTGATTTTTTGTGGATGATTCATTAGCTTTAGGAGAAGTAGAAGCAGGAGGTGCTTTTTCTTTGCCTCTGTTTGGTGCAACAACTTCTTTTTTTCTGAGTATTAGTTTGACAACTTTTCTTATTTTGATTGTCAACTATGGGAACATTTCTTCTCCTCAAACCATACTGTCTTTGAACTTGTGTGAGGTATTTTTGATAACCTCTCTGATAATCTTCATTTCACATTAAATATTCATTTGATATGGAATATTGTTGGTCTTCTGATGCACAAATTTTTGCAGAGTATTGATCTTCTTCAATGAGGAAAAGGGTTGTTGATTTTCCTCAAATAAATGGTTCTCTCCAAAAATTTCTTCTTCATCATATTTATCAAGGCCTTCAGTATAATTATGTTGGAAATGTTTCCTAAATTTTTGTTGACTTTGTGGATCCTGATCCCTATATTCCCTTTGCTTAATCATGTATTGGGGTTGATGATTTTGACCCCTGAAATTGGGATTTCTTATAGAAGGTTCAGTTTGTCTATCAGTACTGGACATCTTATCCATCATTTTCTCCATGGCTTTAATTAAAGTATCAATTTTTCCTTCTGATGAAGTGGATGTTTCTTCTTTTATTGTGACTCTTTTCTCTATTTTTACCTTAGTATTTTTAATAATCATATTGGTCTCTACACTCACTACATTTCTTTGCATTTCTTCCAAAGTGGATGTGTTTCTCTCCCTTAGTTGATAGGCCATATCAGGTTCAAAACCATCAGGGTAATGGAGTAAAGAAAGGCCTAGGGGTGGTTTGACATTATCAGGAACTGAATGATATATCTTATTAAATCTTGCTCTGAATTCTTGGATAGGCTCATTTGTATTCCCTTTCAGTGAATTATATTTAGCTAGGATTTGCAATGGATTTTTATTTTCTTCCAATTTTTCCATGAATAAATCAATTAGTTGTTGTGAAGTAATTATTGTACCAGCTCCAAGAGAGAGAAACCATTTCTTTACTTCTCTAGAAAAACTTTGAGCAATAATATGCTTCTTAGCATCATCATTGTCTACTTCTTCAAGGTTTATAAAATATGTTACTTTAGCCACATGATGATAGGCTATAATTTCCGATGTTCCATCAAATAGAGGAAGTCTATGACCATAATTTTGAGGTAGAGTAGTAAGTTGACCTGGTAGAATCAGTGGAGAAAATCTGGCCATGATTAATGGAGGAGGTGGTGAAGGTGTGAATTGTGATGTAGATTGAATAAAAGTTTGCAAAGGTAAAGATGGAATGAAAGGAGGAACAAATGATGTAGTTATATGAGAGGGTGAAGTAAAAGAAGTACCAAATTCTTGTTGCTGATATTGAAAATAGGTTTTTTTCAGAGGTTTCTTCAAATTTATCTACTAAGGGTTAAGTTTATGGAAATTGTACCAAACTTTAGTATCAATTTCAAACTCAAAGGTTTTAGAAAATGGTGAAAAAGACTCAAAATAAAAAGGATCAAGAGTAGCTTCTGAGAGAAAAGTCTTAGACTTGGTTCCAATTAAATATTTTTCATGCGATGGAGAGAAGGCCAAATATTCTGAGACAAACCTAGTAGGCAGGGAATTTGAGTTAATTAATGGAGGAAAAAATCTTCTTGACTATTGAGACTTAGTATTTTATTTTCTCAAAATACTTTCAGGATTGTATACGAGGGGTGATGGATTAGGGTTAGGGTTTGACCTGTTATATATTATAGGATCCAACTTAATATCTGAATTATATGTTTTGGCTTAGATTTTGACTTCAGCTTGTTCAGAAAAACTTTCCTAGGGAATATTTAACAATTGTTCCTCGATAACAGTGCCAAAAATGTTATCACTCTCCCCAACTTCCTAGGATGAAATTAGGAGTGAATAAAGGTAACCACATACCAAATTTTAGATAGGTAGCTAGCCCTACGTAACCAAAGAGGGCTCTCTCTATGTCACTTTTTAAATATTCAATTTTAGGGCTTAGTTCCAGATTTTGGGCTAGATACGAATTAATTTTTTTAATGATTTGTTTGTTGGATAAAAACTATAATCAGTGAAGCTAAAACTGATTTCAAAGACTAAATTTCAGAAAAATGAGCCAGGAAAGATATGAAAACTATATGAGCACATTTAATTTGTCATTGGTGTATAGTGGTAGAAAATAGAGGGGTCTGAATGAGAATTTTAATGAATTCATTCATTAGAAGAAGAGACACATTGTAAAAAAATTAATAAATAGAACATATGTCTGATCTGTTAGCGCTCGAATCTACCTTAGGCTGAAATAAGGTAAAACTCAAGGCAACATCAAACCAAGCTCAGCCTCGTAGCTAGCCCTACGAGGACAGGAGAGGGCTCTCTCCGGGTCTATCTCGACAAAAGGTCTTCAAAGGGGCTGAGATGACTTATAATGGATATTTATTTTAGGCTAGTAAATAGATAGGAAGGTTTGTTTTAAATTTTTTGGGTTTTCGTTGGAAAAATGGGAAAAACCATTTTGGGCTTGGGGATGAGGCCAGATCTTTGCAGAATTCGAGTTGGGGCAAGGTAGGCGGTAGTCTTGATTATTTTTTATTATGTGTATGGATGGATCAGAATGACAAGGAGTTGAAGAGGGCAAGGGAGAACAAGTATCCTCTCCAAACTGGCGAAAAAATATAAAACTAAACGAATTTAAAGGCAGAGCAATGGAATCAATGGATTCTACCTCATTTACTCATTCATTTAGTTTCAGAAGCAAAAGAAGGGAATGGCATACATTAAACATTAAAGAACTTACAAATAACTGAGAGAACACACCATAAAAACTGAAATCCACAACAATCCCAACAGGTGCTGCAAAACCTCTGATCTTTCCTTAGCCAAAATGCAGAAAATATGTACAATAGTGTGCCAAACTTTTCCCAAGATTCCAACCTTGAAAGTGTCTCAGAAAATACAATAAATAGAAAATTATAACCCCTTCCCATGCCTCTAGGGGTCGATCTCATGCTTCTAGGAGTAGTTTGAACCAATTCTAAACAAAGAGCTAAAATCTAGGCAGCCAAACAACTTGCCTCTATAAGCTAGGAAACTGATCCATTCACTTGATTTTCACTTTTTTGTGAATGAATAATCTAGAACAAGTAAATAAGTGCCAAAGTTACATCATTTACATCAAATTACATCAATAAAAACCAAAAATTACATCAAGAGGTGAAACTAGTCCAAACTGGCCGAATTTCTGAGCTGGAAGGTGAAAAACATGCCAAAAACCTCTATGCGCCGCGCTCCAAAGCTCTATGCGTCGTGCTACTTTAAGCCTGTTTTTGGGGCACTTACCGGAGTCCAAATTGAGCTCATGATAGCTCGTTGGAAAGCCCTGAATGTTGGCTATCCAACCCAAGTGGAATTTCTCAATTTAGAGCTCATTTTTTTCTCCAAAACTTCATTCTCCCAGAAGTACTTTCTGCTGGTGCAAAAGGTGGCAGAAAGGTGGTTTTCATGGTGTTTTTGGCCCTTTTGATCATCCAGAACTTGATGAAATGCTTCAGCCATTTCTGAGCATGCATAACTTACCATGAAAAATCAAAAAATACAAATTTTTCCTCCAGAAGGTGTCCCAATCATAAGTGCGCGTCGGGTCGCGCGACGCGTTGGGCGGAAAAACCTATTTTGTGACCAAAATTTTCAAAAATGACAAAAACTTCTCCAAATTTGCTGAAATTCAGAGCGAAGATCCCATATCATGCCTCATGCTCAGCCAACGAAGCCTCAGCCAAGATCCAGAGTGGATCAGGCCTCTTTCGCCGTTTCAGTGCTCTGCTCAACCTTTTCTTCAGGATCTTCATTTTTGCTCTGCAAACGTGCATGCGGGCCCAATAATGACCTTTCATATGACGAAGCATGTCTTTGTCTCTATTGGCCTTTGCCAAAAACTTCTCCAGATGAATTTTAACATGCATAAGGTTGGTCTCTCGCTCAATTGGTGTCATGTCACCAGGTCTCTTCTGGGCCAATTGTCGATCTTCACGGATTCTCCGCAGCTCTACAAGTGTGTGTTGATCCTCCAGCTGTTTGTTCCACTGCTCTAGGTAATTTATCACCCACTGTGCTCTCTGCAAATTCTCTGTCAAAGTACCAATCTCAGCTCTCTGCTCCTGGATGACCTCCCTCAGTTTCGAGCTAGGAGAGCTCGCATCAACATCGATGAGTATAAAATCAGTGTCTCGGCCTCCTGAAGGGCCCTCATCGTGCATAGGCCTCTTGCCTCTGTCTTGAACCTGTACCTGTGCTGATGTCGAAGGCGAGATCCCTTCCACGCCGGGTGGAGATAGTACTTGCGCTGCTGATGAAGTCAACGAGACCCCTTCCACCTCGGGTGGAGATAGTACTCGTCGTGTAGCTGCAAATAAGGCTCTGTGGCCTCGTTGATATGTCACATACACTGGAGCACTAATATGCTCAGTCTCAGGGATATCAAACTGGTGTGAAGGCTCTCCCTCATCATGAACTACCTCGGGAGGTGGCTGTGGCGCTACAAAGAAGTCACGGGAAATGAACTCATCCCATGCGATGCCCTGTTGTGCGAGATGATGTACCAGCATGGTTTTGATCAGCGCATAATGATATATACTGTTATGCTGCTGTGCTGGGGCCTTCTTCTGTACAAGAAATTTCATCCACTCTATGTTATGGTACATGAAGTATGGAATGCTCATCAACCGCACTCTCGTGAAGTGCATCAACAGCCGGATGTGATATGCATACAAGCGTGAAAAGCGCCCTTCACAACTGAAATAACGAATGATGAGTTTCATCAATGGTGCATACTCATACTTCAGAAATTGGAATCGAAATACCCTGCTCAGATGCCTTATATATCCAGGTCCGATATATGGCTCATAATAAGCTTTATCCAACTGCTGCCACTTATTCCACTCTTCCCCGATGTTTGGTATCCCAGTCGCCTCTGAAATGGTCTCTGGTGACAAAGTAAAATCCACCCCAGCAAGGTTTACACGACCGTTATGCAAATGTAAGACAAATAGGCAAGCTAACTCATGATGATGCTGAGTTCTGGAAATCATCTCACAATAATGGAAACATGACTGACACTGAAAACAATCCATTGCAAGCGGGTAAGCCTGCAGTTGGGTCAAAGAAGTGGGCTCCTCCTTGACATGCCTGCCACTTTTTCCACTTTTGTGAGACCTCCTTGGCACATTAACCTCTATAGATGAATCACTGTCCTGCTCATACCCCTGATCATAAGGTGAATCTGTCTCTGACATGGTGCTAAAAGTATGAAAAATATATGCTGATATGGTAATGATGAAAAAAAGAATTCAGTGTATGCTCTAATCCCAAATGTGTCACATATGTATCAAGGTGCTATCGGAAAACCACAATGAGGAAAGTACTGTCAAGTTTGAGGACAGCCACTGTTTGAGGGATTTAGGAATATGGACAATTTACAAGTGATATAGGAAAATAGTGATAGTGAGGGGAGTATTTTTGGGAATGGGAATGGGTGAAATGACAAAATGTAAGTGAAATCTAAGGCATAATCCTTGAATGTTGTGGCAATTAAAATTTTGTCAATGGAGGGAAGGGATAACAAGTGATAAATTTAGAGTTTTACCACATGGGAACAAAAGGGAATGAAGGATGTGAAACAATGGTATAACAATGGGACTGTGGTATAATAACAATGATCAGAGCAGTGAGGAAAATGATATAATGATAGCAGTGATAAAAGCATACATAACAATGGCATAAGAGTGTTTTGGCAAATGCAAGTTTTGACACCAATTTCAAATGACAATCATCACTCCTCAAACCCTATGGAGCAGATTTCGAAGTGGACATAGGGTTAAGTTTTGTACCATTCAAACACTAATATCTTTGCTTCTAAATCATAGCACCATAGCCCAAAATCATCATACAGGCTTTGAAAAACTTACTTTGAGGCGAAAGAGCCGATTTGAAATGAATTTTGGTGAAGGAGGGTAATTTTCCGGCCTTAGAGCTCTGTGCGCCGTGTCCAAACCCAGTGCACCGCGACCCTTGGGTGCGTCGCGCACATGTAAAAATGAACTGCTAGTTTTTGCCCAATGCACTGTGCTCTGTTCCTATGCGCCGCATGCACTGTCAACACACAGTCACGACCCTTCAACACTGAAATTCGCTCTTCAACCTCCAAATTCGGCTTTGCTCTAAAAATTTGTGAATGTAATTTGACAAAAACAATTTACATAGCCTTGGAACATATCTTGCAAGAGTTGGGTTTAATTTTTACTTCCTCCACAACCCACTTTGTAATGTTTTTCATTTGGCACTTTATCCTTTCATTGAACTTCTGTCTTTTGGCTTTTTCATTGATTTTCTGAGTTTGGACTAATGAAATCTGGTTGTTTTTGCAGGGATGTTGGCGTTTGGACTTCGGTAAAGACCAGAGGCTGCATTGAAAATTTTTTATGGTAGAAAAAATACATGATTGTTACAAAAAATAAGTTTGACAGTTTCTTGTTCAAAACAGAGTTTTGAACAAAAAATGTCCTCAGATGTGTTTGATGATGAAAATTTGTATTAAGAACCTTTTCAAAACCATCCTCATGGCCTGCGGGCATTTATTAAATATATCAAAAGACTGAACCCTAGACTCTAAAACTAAAAGACTCTTGTTGACCAAAATAATCATTTATAACCATGAATGACGTGAACTGAACTTCGATGACTTTAGAGGAGTTTTAATTAGCCCAACAGGTACAAGCATGAGGGACTACAAGACAACCAAACCCTCTCGTCAGTCAATGGCATGCCCCTAGCGAAATGCAACGAAGTGAAGTGAGCGAGACACCTAAAAATGATATGCAAAAAGTGAAATGATCTCTGATGGAGGGCTATAAGGACCGACTCTAACATTGGCTCCAGTGGGGATGGTGGCTCCAAGGAGATGCCAAGAATGTCAGATCTCTGGAAGAGTTAGACAGTGCCTTCATCCATTGGGCGACGGAGTCATTATTTCAAGAGATAACACAAAACCTTGGACACATTTATTGACCGAAAACTTGACTGAAACCTGACTGAAACTGACTCAACTTTAAAACTGAAATGACTGATAAAACTAACTTGAAAAACTTCAAACCAACTAACCTCCTTCTTCAGAATTATAGCCTTCGCCTCGGGCCCCATTCCGAAGAAAAGAGATTAGTACACACTTGTGATGAAACAGAAGTAGAACGATATATACAATGACAATGAAATCAGCAGAAAATACTCAGAGATGGTATCGCTTGAGCAACCGACCATTGATCGGCCCTCCCAGACAATCATCCCCGTTCATTTCCTTGAGAAGAAAGGTGTTCTGACCAAGATACGCTGCAATCTTAAAAGGACCCTTCCAAAGGTTTTCAAATTTGTCGTGCTTGCCTTTTTCCTCATTTCGAGCATCCCACTTCAGGACCACCTCATCCAACTGAAACTTATCTGCTTTCACCTTCCTGTCATAAATCTTCTTAATGCGCTCCTGCAACTTGAATGTACTTTGAAAGACCTCCTCCCGTGTCTGCTGTAAATGAATCATCTGATTTATCCTTCGCTGCATGGGATCTTCCTCACTACCAGCTTCCTGAAGAAATTTGACTACCAGGACAGCAAGAGAAGTGGGAAACACTGTGTCTACTCCATACACCAACTCAAACGGAGACATACCGATGGATTTTTTCTGACTTACCCTATCAGCCCAAAGTGCATTCACTAATTTCTTGTGCCAGCCTTTCTTATTGATTTCCAGCAATATCTTAATGATATTTACCAAAGACTTATTTCAAGACTCCGCCAAGCCATTTCCTTACGGATGGTAGGCAGTCGAATGTACCAAGCTGATGTTATACTTATTGCAAAATTCAACCATCCTTTTTGACTTGAAGGCCGTTGCATTATCTGTGATTATCTTACTAGGACAACCAAAACGTGACAGAATGTTATTCTCAAGAAAAGAAATAATTACCGCATCCGTAGCCTGTCGGGTGGGAATTGCCTCGATCCACTTCGTGAAGTAATCTGTTGCTGTCAATATCCATCTGTGCTGACCTGAAGATGCCGGATGGATTTCCCCAATGAAATCCAACCCCCACTGCTGAAATGGTGCACTGACTTCAATTGGTTTAAGAGGCAAAGGCTGTAATTTCTGCTTCCCTTCGAAAATTTGACATTCGTGACAACTCTTAATAGCCTTATATACATTAGAAAATAAAGTAGGCCAATAGTATCCCGCTCTCAGAATCTTATTCGTTTTAGTTTTCCAAAATAGATGGCCCCCGCAGTCTCCTCTATGAAAGTCCTCCAAAACTCTTTTGGCTTCTTCCTCTACCAAACAATTCAATAACATTCCACCAAGGTCTTTCCAATATAATGCAGAATTCAATATACAAAATTTTGCAGCCCTCAACTTCAAGGTTCTACTCTTATTTCTAGGCATCCCAGGTGGTGGAGACAAATTTTGAAGTACATATAAAATGTCAGCATACCAAGGGGAAGAAACAAAGATATCAGATACCTAAAATGATGTACTCTCCTCATCCACATCAGACATAGCAGCGATCAAATTTATATCTAGAGTATGCAGATTTGTTTCAGCCATGAGCTTGGCTAATCCCTGTCCTTTGATCAGCTTGGTCAGTTTAATCTCCACGTCATATTCTAACAACGCAGCGATCCACTTACCCCGTCTTCCTTCCGGATCTGCTTGTACCAATACATCTTTGACAGCTGCGTTAGGAACATAAGCTATAATGTGGGAATGTAGTATATACACACGAAAATATTTCAAGGCCTTCACAAGAGCAAGTTCTTGTTTCTCAATAATGTTGTATTTCAAAGCTCCGTCCCTTATAATTTGACTGAAAAAAGCAATGGGCTTCTCAACTCCATCTCTTTTCTGCATTAAAACAGCTGCCAAAGTGTGCTCAGAAGCAAACGAAAGCAAAATGAAGTCCTGTGTGTAATTCGGGCTGATTAAAATGGGAGCTGAAGAAAGAGCTAACTTTACCAAATTGAATGATTTCACCGCCTCTTCCGTCCACTTCACTTGACTGTCCTTTTTCAGCATGTTTGTGATCTCTCTAAGATGATCAGCAAGATTTGGAATGAAACGATGCAGAAAATTCATTTTACCATTAAATGACTGTATTTCTTTCTTGTTCCGAGGCTGTTCAATTTGTTGGATTGCTTCAAAACGTGCTGGGTCAACACGAATGCCATCTTTCGATATGATGTGGCCAAGAAGTTTGCCTTCATCCATGGCAAACAAACTCTTTTTCGGATTCAGCGAAATGCCATATTTTCTGCACTTCTGAAAAACAACTTTCAAGTGATACAAATGTTCTTCATCAGAATTTGAAAACACCATCAAATCATCAAGCTAAACAACCAAAAATACATCTTTCTCATTGGTGAAAGCCATGTCCATTGCACGCTGAAAAGTGGCACCTTCATTTTTCAAACCAGACGGCATCTTGGCACAATGAAACGTTCCCCATGGAGTGGTGAACATGGTTTTGTCACGATCATCCTCATGCACTAAAATTTGATTATATCCTGAATAGTCGTCGAGTAGTGACATCCTTGATGCTCCAACCACTCGCTGTAGTATATGGTCCATTTTTGGTAGCGGATAATTGTCCTTCAATGACACCTTATTCAAATTTCTGAAATCAATACACAAACGGATCTCACCTGTCTTTTTCCTCACGGGCACCAAATTGGAAATCCAATCAGAAAATCTGATAGATACAATGATTCCTGACTTATACAACCTATTTACCTCCTTCTCAATCGATGTTAGAAGCTTCGGATTGATTCTCCTCAACTTCTGACGGAAAGGCTTCTGATTTGGTTTAATAGGGATAGTATGCTGAATGATATTAGTGTCATACGTTTTTAAATCTGAGTAATCCCACGCAAAAGCATCAGCAAATGAAGACAAAAATCTCACATATTCAGCTCTTACCTCCAGTGAAAATGACTTGGATAACTTTACCATCTTGGGATTTTCAGCTGTCCCAATATTTACTTCTTCAACACCTTTTTGAGTTGGCCTTAATGTCGGTTTGCGGGCTACATCATCTTGATCAAAGAGTTCCTCTAAAGGAATCAATCCTTTAGGAATGATGTTATCTTTAAGCTGCAGCACTTCCATTTGATTTATTTGCATATCATCATTACCATCATCATGTTCTGTATCTATGGAGGTATCTTTAAACTTACCCTTGTTTTTCAAGAAATCATTAATCTCCTCATCATCCTGAAAAACTTGCCAACATCTCTGATTATCCAGAACGGTAGGGCAGTGCTTCACATGGATCTCAAACTTATTGCTGGAATTCATTAGGATTTTTAAATTGCTTGCTGCCTTAGCAAGTCCATCAGTAACACCATTTTGGATGCGAGGCACACACGTCAAGGTATAGTATGAAAATAACTTCAAAATGTCTAAAACTGCATTACGGTAAGCCCTCATACGAGGATGTTTGGCTTGAAACTCACCCTTTACCTGTTTTATCACCAATTCGGAATCACCATAGACTGCAATTATTTTCGCATTCAGCTTTCTTAGAATATTTAGGCCAGCAATCAGAGCCTCATACTCAGCCTCATTGTTAGAACAATCAAATGATAGTTTGTAGGAACATACTCGCACATTGCTCGGGACCTTATTCGGAGCGGAAAATGGACTGCGTATCCAAACACCAATCCCAGCACCATCACTACCCATTGCGCCATCGAAATCCATGGTCCAAAGACCATCTTCATCATCCTCTAAGTGTTGAAATTGCGCCAGCTCTGTTTTTTCTGTTTGCTGCCCATCGTCTTTAGCTGATTTCTCAATAGTAGCTTGCTTTTCTCGTCTTTCTTTCTGCAGAACTTCTCTAAAATTCTCGGTAATCTCTGGTATATCTTCTGCTTGAACTAAATGACTATATATATCATTAAAACTATCATCAAACAAAACAAAAGACTCTAAGTCGGTATGTACATAATTTACAGGATGATTGATTGGTTTCTCCTTGCTTGTTATCATGTATTTCATCTTCTGTTCTCGATATAAATTTCTCATTTGGCCAAAGACAGGAATTGTTGCATATGAGAAATCTAACTGTAGTGTACCTTTCAACTTTTCTCCCCAAGATCTAGAAAGGAGCATCCCAAATCGAGGAGGAATGTCCGCCACAACCACGTCCATCAAGACATTCTTCGTAGGAATCTGATCTAAACTTACAACCAAATCTTTGATGAGTCCGATACATCTCACTCGGCTGGAATCAAATGAATAAAAATCATGATATTTCCTTGTAATGTCTAAACCCAGCTTTTCCATGATTGCTTTTGGCATAAGATTGTGCGAAGCACCGGAATCGAACATGGCATTATGTAATACAAATTCATGCAACCTCAAACTGATATAAAAGGGAGGAAAATTGATGTCTGGGGACTCACCATCTAAAACAGGCCCAAATATCAATTCAGGCTGATCATCTTCAATATTCACCATGTCAAACATTGGATCAAAATTCATAATTTTAGAGACTTGACCTCTATAACTTCTGTTCTTCATAATTTCTGTCAAAGGAATAGATACCTTCAATTTAGAAATTTCATTCTCCAAAATAAAAGCTGAAACCCTTTCAACCTCTTTGACTGGAACTTCTTTCCTTTCAGCCTTATCCTTCATTATGCTTGGCTGATTTGACTTTTCTGCTGATGATGATTTGTTAGCTGCGGGATCAATTGTCTCTTTTCCTTTCTTCGGTGCTACAGGTGAATCTAACTTCGGTGCTGAAGCCTCTTTTATTTTTTGAATTGGGTTTATGGGCACATCTCTGTTTCTTAATGAGTATTTATTCTGTGGAGTGGACAAAGCATTCATATACCCTCTTTGGTATTCATCTGATTCTTCCTCAAGAGCTGCATCATTTTCTAAAATAAAATCCTCATCTTTCTGTGCAGCTGAACTTTCTGCATACTCTTCATCTTCAGTGATATAAATGGGTAGATCATCGGGAGTAAAGAAGTGGTTTTTCTCTCCTACCACATCCTCGTCATCGTCTGAATCTTGACTCACAAAATTCTGCAGAAGAGGTGTTTTAACTTGCTGCTAGGCTACCAGCTCTTGTGCTCTCTGTTCACGTTGCTTAATTTTGAACTGTGGCTGCTGCTCGCCACGGTAGTTGGGATTTCGAATCTGCGGTTCGGGCTTATCAAGCATCATTATTTTGAACATTTTTTCCATTTCGCGAAGCAAGTGTTGTTCTGATGTAGATGTGGAAGCTTCTTCCTTTATGGTCACTCTCTTTTCTGCTTTCAACCGAGATCTCTTATCATTTAGATTCGCCTCAACACTAACAGCAATCTTCTGCATATCTTCCAAGGTAGGCAGATCTCTGTCTCGTAATGAATAAGCCATCTTCGGATCGAAACCATCCAGGAATTTAAGGAGAGCTGACTTTCTAGACGGTCTTAAGTCATCTGGAATTGCATTATAAACTGTATTGAATCTGATAATATAGTCTTGAAGGGACTCATTAGGATTACGCTTGATGCTAGTATACTCAGAAGTAATTTGTAGCAGATCTTTCTTCATCTCCCACCGATCTAGGAATTGTGTCTGAAGCTCTTGTAATGTATTGATACTTCTGGGCTGTAAAGCTCTGAACCATTTACGAACCTCACCTCCAAAATTTTGGGTGAACAATCTCATGGACACATTCTCTTCATCAATTTCATGCAGGTCCAAGAAATCTGTCATTCTAACAATATGCTGCTGGGCGGACACACTCTGTGGAGTGCCATCAAATATTGGAATCTTACTCTGATAATCAGCGGGCATAGGATCCAAATTTGCAGGTAAAACAAGAGGTGGGAATCTAGTAGCCATGGCTCTTAGCGGATTTATAATCTGTCTTGGAGAAACAGGTGGAATGGGAGCAGTAGATGAACGAGGTGTATGCGGTGGAGATGGAGGAGGAACTACTGATGATTTATGATCAGAGATCTCAGGCTGTACGGGAATGGTAGGGATAAAGGGAGGTTTAGTGGGAATCTATGAACCGGATGCAATTTCAGATGGCCCAAGAGTTTCAGATGCATATTCAATGAATTCAGGGATGTTGGTTGCCACAATGGAGTTTTGAAGATTCAGAATATAATTATCAATAGATCTATTTACTTGTTCAAATTCTAGATACTTGATGAACTCAGGATTGATGATGGTAGAACCAGTAGCACTTTCAGACTTGGTTTCAAACAATGATAACTCGAACTGATCGTCAAACTCAATATCTTCAATCTATTCAAAAATAGTGGGGTATGAGTGACATTTGACCAAAGGAATGATGGGATCTTCTCAACGGAAAATTCTTGGGATTAGGTTGGGGTTTTCATATACTGGAGGCAGATTTGGATCAAGATTTGATCTAGTATGCCTTTTTGAAGCCTGTGTATTGATCTATTAAAAAAAATCCAAAGGACACAACCGATTATTTTCAGCCTATCGACTTCTAGACTCAATCATCCAAAAGTCTAGAACGAACAAGTGTACTGGGGTAATTTTCAAATCAAGTGCTGCATTCACAAGCTAAACCGGAGATCGACTGAAGCAGCGTTTATCTACTTCTGCTTATGCATAGCAAAAGCGTTTTGAAAGCTACCTGGCGTGAATTCGGACTCCATCTATAAATTATGAAGCAAATAACATCAACGAGCAAACCATTTTCTTCCCCAGTATGGTCGCCACTATGTTAGCGCTTGAATCTACCTTAGGCTGAAATAAGGTAAAACTCAAGGCAACATCAAACCAAGCTCAGCCTCGTAGCTAGCCCTACGAGGATAGGAGAGGGATCTCTCCGGGTATATCTCAAAAAAAGGTCTTCAAAGGGGCTGAGATGACTTATAATGGATATTGATTTTAGGCTAGTAAATAGATAGGAAGGTTTGTTTTAAATTTTTTGGGTTTTCGTTGGAAAAATGGGAAAAACAATTTTGGGCTCGGGGATGAGGCCAGATCTTTGCAGAATTCGAGTTGGGGCAAGGTAGGCGGTAGTATTGATGCTTTTTGATTATGTGTATGGATGGATTAGAATGCAAGGAGCTGAAGAGGGTAAGGGAGAACAATTATCCTCTCCAAACTGGCGAAAACATATAAAACTAAACAAATTTAAAGGCAGAGCATTGGAATCAATGGATTCTACCTCATTTACTCATTCATTTAGTTTCAGAATCAAAATAAGGGAATGGAATACATTAAAAATTAAAGAACTTAAAAATAACTAAGATAACACACCATCAAAACTGAAAGCCACAAGAATCCCAACAGGTGTTGCAAAACCTCTGATCTTTCCTTAGCCAAAATGCAGAAAATATGTACAATAGTGTGCCAAACTTTTCCCAAGAGTCCAACCCTGAAAGTGTCTCAGAAAATACAATAAATAGACAAGTCTAACCCCTTCCCATGCCTCTAGCAGTCGAGCTCATACTTCTAGGAGCAGTTTGAACCAATTCTAAACAAAGATCTAAAATCTAGGCAACCAAACAACTTGCCTCTATAAGCTAGGAAACTGATCCATTCACTTGATTTTCACTTTTTTGTGAATGAATCATCTAGAACAAGTAAATAAGTGCCAAATTTACATCATGTACATCAAATTACATCAAAAAAAACCAAAAATTACATCAAGAAGTGAAACTAGTCCAAACTGGCCGAATTTCTGAGCTAGAAGGTGAAAAACATGCCAAAAACCTCTATGTGCCGCGCTCCAAAGCTCTATGCATCGCGATACGTTCAGCCTATTTTTGGGGCACTTCCTAGAGTCCAAATTGAGCTCATGATATCTCGTTGGAAAGCCCTAGATGTTGGATATCCAACCCAGGTCGAATTTTTCAATTTGGAGCTCATTTTCCCCTCCAAAAATTCATTCTCCCAGAAGTACTTCCTGCTGGTGCAAAAGGTGGCAGAAAGGTGGTTTTCATGGTGTTTTTGGCCCTTTTGATCATCCATAACTTGATGAAATTCTTCGGCCATTTCTGAGCATGCATAAATTACCATGAAAAATCAAAAAATACAAATTTTTCCTCCAAAAGGTGTCCCAATCATAAGCGCGCGTCGGGTCGTGCGACGCGTTGGGCGGAAAAACCTGTTTTGTGACCAAAATTTTCAAAAATGACAAAACATTCTGCAAATTTGCTGAAATTCGGAGTGAAGATCCCCTATCATGCCTCATGCTCAGCCAATGAAACCTCGACCAAGATCCAGAGTGGATCAGGCCTCTTTCGCCGTTTCAGTGCTCTGCTCAACCTTCTCTTCAGGATCTTCATTTTTGCTCTGCAAACGTGCATGCGGGCCCAATAATGACCTTTCATATGACGGAGCATGTCTTTTTCTCTATTGGCCTTTTCCAACAACTTCTCTAGATGAATGTTCACATGCATAAGGTTGGTCTCTCGCTCAATTGGTGTCATGTCACCAGGTCTCTTCCGGGCCAATTGTCGATCTTCACAGATTCGCCGCAGCTCTACAAGTGTGTATTGATCCTCCAGCTATTTGTTCCACTGCTCCAGGTACTTTATCACCCACTGTTCTCTGTGAAAATTCTCTGTCAAAGTACCAATCTCAGCTCTCTACTCCTGGATGACCTCCCTCAGTTTCGAGCTAGGAGAGCTCGCATCAACATCGATGAGTATAAAATCAGTGTCTCAGCCTCCTGAAGGGCCCTCATCGTGCATAGGCCTATTGCCTCTGTCCTGAACCTGTACTTGTGCTGATGTAAAAGGTGAGACCCCTTCCACCCCGGGTGGAGATAGTACTCGCGCTGCTGATGAAGTCAACGAGACCCCTTCCACCCCGGGTGGAGATAGTACTCGTCGTGTAGCTGCAAATAAGGCTCTGTGGCCTCGCTGATATGTCACATACACTGGAGCACTGATATGCTCATTCTCAGGAATATCAAACTGGTGTGAAGGCTCTCCCTCATCATGAACTACCTCGGGAGGTGGTTGTGGCGCTGCAAAGAAGTCACGGGAGATGAACTCATCCCATACGATGCCTTGTTGTGCGAGCTGATGTACCACCATGATTTTGATCAGCACGTAATGATATATACTGTTATGCTGCTGTGCTGGGGTCTTCTTCTGTACAAGAAATGTCATCTGCTCTATCTTACGGTACATGAAGTATGGAATGCTCATCAACCGAACTCTCGTGAAGTGCATCAACAGCCGGATGTGATATGCATACAAGCGTGAAAAGCGCCCTTCACAACTGAAATAACGAATGATGAGTTTCATCAATAGTGCATACTCATACTTCAGAAATCGGAATGGAAATACCCTGCTCAACTGCCTCATATATCCAGGTCTGATATATGGCTCATAATAAGCTTTATCCAACTGCTGCCGCTTATTCCACTCTTCCCCAATGTTTGGTATCCTAGTCGCCTCTGAAATGGTCTCTGGTGACAAAGTAAAATCCACCCCAGCAAGGTTTACACGACCATTATGCAAATGTAAGACAAATAGGTGAGCTAACTCATGATGATGCTGAGTTCTGGAAATCATCTCACAATAATGGAAACATGAATGACGCTGAAAACAATCCATTGCAAGCGGGCAAGCCTGCAGTTGGGTCAAAGAAGTGGGCTCCTCCCTAACATGCCTGCCACTTTTGCCACTTTTGTGAGACCTCCTTGGCACATTAACCTCTATAGATGAATCACTGTCCTGCTCATACCCCTGATCATAAGGTGAAATCTGTCTTTGACATGGTGCTAAAAGTATGACAAATATATGCTGATATGGTAATGATGAAAACAAGAATTCAGTGTATGCTCTAATCCCAAATGTGTCACATATGTATCAAGGTGCTATAGGAAAACCACAATGAGGAAAGTACTGTCAAGTGTGAGGACAGCCACTGTTTGAGGGATTTAGGAATATGGACAATTTACAAGTGATATAGGAAAACAGTGATAGTGAGGGGAGTATTTTTGGGAATGGGAATGGGTGAAATGACAAAATGTAAGTGAAATCTAAGGCATAATCCTTTAATGTTGTGGAAATTAAACTTTTGTAAATGGAGGGAAGGGATAACAAGTGATAAATTTCGATTTTTACCACATAGGAACAAAAGGGAATGAAGGATGTGAAACAATGGTATAAAAATGGGACTGTGGTATAATAACAGTGATCACAGCAGTGAGGAAAATGATATAATGATAACAGTGATAAAAGCATACATAACAATGGCATAAGAGTGTTTTGGCAAATGCAAGTTTTGACACCAATTTAAAATGACAATCATCACTCCTCAAACCCTACGGAGCAGATTTCTAAGTGGACATAGGGTTAATTTTTGCACCATTCAAACACTAATATCTTTGCTTCTAAACCATAGGACCATAGCCCAAAATAATCATACAGGCTTTGACAAACTTACTTGGAGGTGAAAGAGCCAATTTGAAACGAATTTTGGTGAAGGAGGGTAATTTTCCGGCCTTAGAGCTCTATCCGCCGCACGCAAACCCAGTGCGCCGCGGCCCTTGGGTGCGCCGCGCGTGTAAAAACGAACTGCTGGTTTTTTCCCAATGCGCCGTGCTTTGTTCCTATGTGCCGCGCACACTGTCAACACACAGTCACGGCCCTTCAACACTTAAATTCGCTATTCAACCTCCAAATTCGGCTTTGCTCTAAAAATTTGTGAATGTAATTTGACAAAAACAATTTACATAGCCTTGGAACATATCTTGCAAGAGTTGGGATTAATTTTTACTTCCTCCACAACCCACTTTGTAATGTTTTTCATTTGGCACTTTATCCTTTCATTGAACTTCTGTCTTTTGGCTTTTTCATTGATTTTCTAAGTTTGGACTGATGAAATCTGGTTGTTTTTGCAGGGATGTTGGCATTTGGACTTCGGCAAAGACCAGAGGCTGCATTGAAAATTTTTTATGGTAGAAAAAATACATGATTGTTACAAAAAATGAATTTGACAATTTCTTGTTCAAAACAGATTTTTGAACAAAAAATGTCCTCAGATGTGTTTGATGATGAAAATTTGTATTAAGAACCTTTTGGAAACCATCCTCACGGCCTGTGGGCATTTATTAAATATATCAAAAGACTGAACCCTAGACTCTGAAACTAAAAGACTCTTGTTGACCAAAATAATCATTTATAACCATGAATGACGTGAACTGAACTTCGATGACTTTTGAGGAGTTTTAATTAGCCCAGTAGGTACAAGCATGAGGGACTACAAGACGACCAAACCCTCTCGTCAGTCAATGGCATGCCCCTAGCGAAATGCAACGAAGTGAAGTGAGCGAGATACCTAAAAATGATATGAAAAAAGCGAAATGATCTCTGACGGAGGGCTATAACGACCGACTCTAACATGATCTTTGCTTATAAAACAATACATTTTTTACACATAAATTGAAATGGAAGTGGAATAACATAGAAAGGCACAGTGCTCAATAAAAATACCACATGAATCTCACAAAATTGTTGCAACTCTGATTTTCATTAATAGAGGATCCAAAGTAATACACAGAGTTCAAAAAATCTATTATCCAACAGTAATACTTCACACAACGAAGTCTTTATAGAAAAATAAAATGCAATAGTTACATTAAAGGATATACTAATTGATAATGCTTTATTTGCTAACTAAATTCTAACTCCATCATGGAAATAAATTTAATCTGTTGTACTGGCACTGGCTCTAACTGAAAACTGTTGCTGAAGAAGATAATCATGGGCTACGTTGGCTATCAATTGATCGCTGATCTGGAAAAATTTGACTTTCTTATTTTACTAATTACTCCTGAAACTCACACAACATTTCCCAGTGCTCTTCATCAGGGATAACTAATTTTATTACCCTACGGTAAATTTCATCTACCTCAGTGTATTTATCAAAAGTGGGCTTTACCACAAACACATGTTTGATTTCATACTGAATGTAAATGTAATTGCTTAATTCTCCCAACATCGCCTTTCCTGTTAATGTGCCTTTAATATTTGAAAACTTGGAACTATCCCTGGAAATTTCTTGAAGTATTTTTCCATAGTCATCTCTGGTCATAAATTTATCATTAATTACAAAAAGAGAAGGCAATCCTTTTTGTGTTAGAGACTCTATCCTACTGAAAAATCTCTGAACTGTAACCTCCAAACTATGACACTTTTCTTCAAGATGAAGAATCAAATTCTTCTTTTTCAACACTTTCTTCACTTCCAGGATTGTTTATGTTCTGTCATCGATGCCCAATTCATCCAACTCATACATGTCCTTTGAATTTAGAAATCTAATAATATTGTTTTTTTTGGTAGGTTTGTTTCCCAGTTGTGCTTTGATTGTTGTAATGGCCTCATTTTCCTTCTATATCAGCCCCTTTTGCTCAAATATGATATGTATACTTTGCCAAATTTCAGTGATAGAATTTGTGATGTCTTCCCATATTATCTCTTTTTCCTAGCCAAAAGTATTACCAATGGCAGATTATTTTTTCTCTTTCTGCAGCCTTTCAATCAAATTTTTGGCCTACTGTGCTTCATCTACATGTGAACTATCAGCATTATTTTTGTAATTTCAATAATTTTACCTGATCCTACAAATTTTTGTTCTCCTCTACTTGAATGGACATGTTTTGAACTTCTTTGGTAAGTTGTTTAGCTCGATCTGTAGTTCTTTCTATAGAATTTTGAGCTATAGGGATGGACGATAAAGGCATTCCTTCCAAAGGAACCTTTGATGTTGTTATCACTCAGAAAAAATGAAACATCATTTGACAAACTTTTAGAGGTACATGTGTCAAAGTTAGGGTTATAGAATTCATTTTTCATTACTTGGTCAAGGAAAAATTTTAATTTTTCTCATTTAGCCTATCCTAAGGTCAAAACCCACCCCCATTAAAAAATATTCATGTCACATCAGTCATTATTTTCTGACATTTTTCATTTCCCAATATTATAACTTCGAAAAAATCCATTTTACCCAAGAATCCCTACTTTCATAGTGAAATACACAGAGAAAACACACTTTTCACTACGAAACTGCTAATAATTTCATAGCGAAACTACCCATAATTACACTAAGCACATTACGAAACGAAGGATTCTTGTCTCTCTTGTTGAAACAACTATTAGGTGTTAGTAAATGATTGAAAGGGATAGGGTAGCTTCCATTCGAGTCAGTTAGGTTCAACATCAAGGTACAATGATCATGGCTGAAGTCATTATTACTATTTTAAGTATATATTAGTCATTATTATGCCATGAGTTGTCATCAAAATTCAAAATATTTCCCAATTGAGTCATTTTTCATTCTACATTCACTCTTTGCGTGTTATTGAGCTTTGGAGAGCTATTTCACTGAGCCCAAGCTGTGGCTAGTATTTTCAAAGGTTTGCAGGTATCACTGATCAAGCGAGGTAGAGAAGACATTAAAGAACCATGGCTTTAAAGAGGAAGACCAACAAAGGTGGCCACTATTTTAGATATGATCCATCAGACATGAACCTGATAAATGAAGACCCAACAACTGTAGAAGTTTTTAGAAGAACACAATTTTTTAGTTTTTCCAAATATTTCAAGGGATCCATGTACAAGTTTCTAAAGAGTTTTCCCTAAATTTTAATGGAACAACTACAAAAGTGGGAATGTTGAACCTCAGTATAACACTAGATACCATTGTAGCAGCAACAGGGATTCCAAGGGGAGAAGAAATTTTTTTCAAAGGATTCAAATTCAACATGCAGGAATGTAAAAAATTTATCAAGCCCAAAAATAGTGAGGTTAACCTTACAAATGCCATGCCAAGGAGCTACATGATAGGTAATTTCTCAAAGCTACTACTTATCATTCATAAATACTTCACTTGTGAAGGGAGATATCTTAAGGTTTATTCTTACCACTTCAAGATACTTCTACATTTTGTTGGTAAGATATCTCTTGATCTACCTTTTTATTTACACATAAGCTTAGAAAAAATGGAAGATAAAGTTCAAGCTAAATCTGAACAAAGTGAAACCTCATTGTTTCATCATGGTTTAATAAAGTTGTTGGTTTGAGATGAGTTAAAAATACTAGCCAGAGATTGGTCTTCTTTCCTGTTTGTCAATGGTTTTGAAGAGGATGCAATTACCCCTAAAAGAACTCCTAAACCTAGAGGTATACCATTACCTTTAGTGGAAGGAAAAAAATTGAACCAGTAGGGGCAGAGAAAAATGAACCAGTAATCATGGAAACAGAGCAGTTGCAGAAACTTGATACACATGTTGTTTCACCTCCAAAACAAAGCTCAACTTTGAGAAAACCTGCAAAACAAGAGCCAACTGTGGGTAAACATGGCAGTAAAAGGATTACAAGAATCCAAATAGTGGCTAATGGAAATTTAGAATACATACTACATGATATTGATATTGAAGATACTCCTATAGTCCAGGCCAAGGATATTGATGACGGTGGAAAGAAGATCAAGAAATCCAAATCAACAAAGAAGTTAGAGTTTGAAGGTGAGGATGCATGTTTTATGTTTCAGGCTAGGAAACCCATGACAAGACATGCTAGAAATTTTTTTGAAAGTAGTAAAGAAGTTCATACAGCCACTGACACTTTCCAACCACCACCAAATGTCATTTACCTATCATCACCTACCAAAGAAGATCCAGTCATCAAGCAAAAGAAAGGAAAGGAGAAATTATGGAAAAAATAGAGTTTGAGGTCCTTGAGGAACAATTGAAGTTAGCAAGTCATGAAATGGTAGTTATGAAGAAAGAGGCAAGGAAACGTAATTTCCAAAATGTGTAGTTTGAGATGATGAAAGAGATTTGGGAAAATCAGGATGACAGTGTATCAAAGACCTTAGATAACACACATAAATTAATCAAATGGACTATGCCATTGAGGAAAGAGGTGAATCATGTCAGAAGAGTGAACCTGCAGTTTAAATCTAGTAATAGAAAGCTGAAGAACCAAGTTAAATACCTCCAAGAGTAGTTAGAATTGATCCATGAGGAGTTGGAGAAAAAGTGTCTAAATATGACTGTAGTTGAGGAACCCATAGCTCAACTCATCATCAATGAATAAGAAACACCTCAATACTCTTAAATATATTTGGTTTATTCTTTTAGAGGTTAATGGAATTTTGAAAACCAAGTTTATACAACTGGAAGGTACCTTTTTGAAACAAGGAAAAAATCTGAATTTATACATTTTTCCACAGTTTCATAGTGTTTCCTATGCTTGAAGCTACGAAACGCTACGAAATTTTCCGTAGCTTTATATTTTCTTATAAAAAAACTTTTGGTAGCTTTCAAGGAGAGGAAATGATAGTGAGGATGCATCAGGTCATGATGAACACAATTCAAGAGCAAAGAAAAAAAAAATTGATTGCAATGGTCATTTTTTGCACTCTACGAAATCATGCTATGAAAATGCTATGCTTTCGTAGCGAGCTATTTTGAAGGTTTTGAGCAGGTTTATGAGAAATTTTTGATAGGTGGATAATTTCAATATTTCAAGTGAATTTTCCAACAATCATCGATGACTTGAAGACCATGAAATGAAGAAAACTCATCATCTGAATCATTCGTTGAAGATAGGGTCCTATTTTCCTGAAAAATAGGGTTTGTTCCATAGGTTGAGGAGAATATTTAAGATGTCAAGTAGTGATGAGCTCTATAATAGCTTATTTTAGCATGTGAAGCATTAGTTGTCAGGTATGTAACTGTTTTAATAGATAAGGTAGTTGATGTAATAAGTAGCAGTTTGAGTCGTATTAGGAAAAGGACTGTTTTAGAGTGTATTTGTCATTTTCTCATTAAAGCACATGTTTTTCTGTTATGCAAGCTGTCATAGGAAAAGTTTGATGAATCTAGCCAAGAGGCAGATCATCTCTCATGTAACAAGGTCTTTTAAAGGGCAGATATTCAAAATTGTAAAGGGTTGGAGATTTTTTGCAATAATGTAGATTTATGTAATTTGAGTGATATCAGTAATACAGAGGACTTTTTCTTGACAGACCTGAGATTCTGATGGAGTTTTTAATGGTTTTCTGATCTATATTTTTATGTGTACCATTTGTAGTAGATTTCACCCTTATTACTCATAATTCATATGTTTATGCTCTGACATCCTATGTTGATGAAATGACTATGTTGCCTTATGTTCTATCTCTTATTTTCCTTCGTTAAAAACTCTTACATGCCTCAGCTTCCATGTCAAGAGACCTTACCTCTAAATATACTGATTTTTTGACTCCACAAGCCAAATTATTGTAGAACTCTACTCTTTTCAACCTACTTACATCACAATCAAGTTATTTTTCGAATAGAGTTAGCCATCTAGTTTCATCATTATCTGATATCATAAACCCCTTTGAGAGAGCCCTGTCAGACTGAAGAGGCTAATATTTAGTCACAAGCTAGTTTGAAACAGTCACATAGAGTTGTCTGATTAGAAACCAATCAAGTGAAATTTTGTGATAACATTTTGTAATAATCCAAAATGTGCAAGCAAGCAAATTGGAATATTAGATTTTGATATTTTCACCTAGGAGAGGAATAAATGGGAAAGGAGGCCCATGAATAATAAAATATGATTAAATTCCACCTTAATAAGGAAAGGGATCACTTCAGGAGCTGAAATTTACACTTACAAGTGTGGACAGGGGCAAAATAGATGAGGACATAGTCAAGTTTGACTAAGTCAACATGCATTCTTGAGGAGGAAGAGATCACCTAAGAAAACTGGTTCAATGTGAACAAGGATCAGCCTAAGACACATATGTAAGCTATATTGAAGATATATAATGTGAAAAGAGGCATCGGAGGTGGATTAGTTGACCAAGTCAATAGCACAGCCACAAAATCAGTGAAGCAAGCTAAGGTAGCGCAGTTTTGAAAGAGGAAGTTTCAGGAAGAAGTCACCTCAACATTGTGTGGGGTCCGGGGTGAGGAGGCTCACCAAAGATAAAATGAAGGCATAGAATCAAAGAGAACTCATTCATGTATTCATATTTCTTGGTCTAGAGACCAATTTCATACTTCAGCTGTTTGTCGGAGTTGGTGCACTACTTAGTGCAAAGAATTCCCGTGCGGGAATTCCATCCTCTCTTTGGATCAGCTTGCTTAAGGGATCAAGAGAGAAGGATTTGCACTTCATTTCAGTATTTGTCTTGGGTCCATTCATCCACATTCAGACACAATGAATTCTCCTTCATAAAACTGCGTCCTTTATGTAGCAGCAGCAACAGTACCTCTGCACCCTTTCATTTAATGCAATTATTTGAGGAGGAGGTGTTGTTTTCCTTCCAGGAGTTTTGTTAGAGAGGCCATTGGCCATATTTCTGTATTACTCAGCTCTTTATTGTCATACTAAGCCATTTATAGTATTGAGAGGCAGTAATTGCATTATTTCTGCAGTGTTGTTGTTTTTCATGCATTTTTCCGGAATCCTTTGCCGGTTATCTTGTTTTGTTGTATAAGAGGGTAAACCTCCATTTCTCTATTGTTTGGTTAATATAAATATCATATCAGAGTTCTTCCATTATTTTTTTTAGAAACCCTCATTAGAATAACACATTCCTTCTTTCAGTAGTTGCTGCATAAGCTAGACTATGGGGTTTTGGCTTATTTTAGTTGCATAGAGTCGGGGAGATCTGTTTATATGAGATAGAGTCATTTCTTTCACCTCTATTTCTGCGTATAAGTTTTATATCATGTCTTATAGGGGATCCAAGTCCCATTCCCAACTTATATAGCATTATTTGTTAAAGGCATCTATTTTAGGCCCGGTATTGCTGCATTTCCCTACCCATGAAGGAGAATATTGGTCAATCTCTTGTTGTGGTTCTTACATCTATTGGTATGATGTTATTATACATATATTAAGCTAATCTACATTTCCAAGCTTATGATTTGCTGAAGCTCCACATTGGTAATAACTCAAATTATTCCCAATAGTGTAGTTGTTCCAATTTTGGAACCTTACACATTTTGGTGCGTCTTTTGGGAGCCTAAAGATATAATTTTCCAAAAAATTTGAAGCTGAACTTATGAAGGTAGCAGGAGCTGATAAATCTATTCGAGGCTGCATCTGACTTGGTGAATCCATTGAAAATTTATATGATCAAAGGTGGGTTTGAGAAGGAGATACACGAGGAGTAATCCTGACCCAAATCCACCTACCATTGTGGAAAATCCAAACGCATTCTCCAGAGGTAGTCAAGGCATTTCTACAATATCAGATACCCCATTACATACAAAATCCTTGTCCTCTGAAGTTTTAAGAAGTCTTAAAGATAAAAAGTTTGATGATAAAATTCAGGAAGTCTTGATTAGGTGTGAAAGTGAAAATAATTGACTGAAATTGTCTTAGACCTAAATAGAAGAGGTATTTATACCTCAGCCTTAGATACATAAAAAGATAAAGAATATTTTTGGGAAGCAATCACTTCAGAGTTACTATTAGAGAAAGAATATTTGGATAGGTTTAAGTAACTAGACCCTTTTGAAATTTTGTTAAGAAGTAAAACCATTTTTCCTCTTCCTGATTAGTGTTCAATTGTGACTGGAAAAAAAATACCAAACAACCCTCCTCCTAAAAATTCCTCTTCTTCTACTGTTGTTGTCCCTGAAACTACCATAGTCCCAATCATCATGGCAGGAAATGTGCCAGCTCCACCTATTGCTACACCTGCTAGGTATGCCCCTCTTATTCTTCCAACTATCCTTAAGGCCCTTCCTAGAAAATATTCTGCTAGAATCAAAACTTGGGGAAGTGATGAAGAAATTACAGTTGAAGAGCATGTAGACCAGTTATCATAGACAAGGAGGAGTTTGACCATGATGATGTCAAGATGAGATTTTTTTCTCAGAGATTTACTGTTGAAGTTAGAAAGTGGTTTAAATACCTTACTGCAGGAAGCCTACATAATTGGAATGAATTTGAAGATAGATTCTTGAGGAATTGGGGAAATAGAATCAACCCTATACAATCCCTCACTAAGTATAATAATTTGAAGAGAGATGTTGATGAAACTGTTCAAAACTTTTCCAAGAGATTTAAAAAAGTTTATGACTCCATCCCTCCCCATATAAATCCTCCTCTAGGAGCAACTCAACTGAGATATGTTGAAGCCTTTGATTATGACTTTTCTATACTGCTCAGAGAAAGGGAAACCCCTTCACTTTTTGAAATGAAAATTGATGCAGTGAAGGTGGAGGTCAATCTGATAGCAGCAAAAAAGTCCAATATGGGAAAGACTAAATTGAAAGAAGACGATAAGCCTTCCACCTCATATGAAAAATTTGATTCCATGATGAAGACAATGGAAAAGCTGATAGATAGGCTTGCCCTTGGGAATGCCTCCTCTCCTCCTACACAACATGAACCTCAGTTTAGAAATCCTCAATTCAGAATACCTTAAAACCAACAGAGAACAATGGAAAACAGAAATTAGCCACCTGACTCTCAAGTAAGGCCTCCTTTTCAGCAAAACTTAGTTGATGAAGAAGATCAACCTGAAATACAAGAAGAATCAATTAATTTCTTAGATTGAAACATGTCAGGAATTTTTTTACTAAGGAGGAACATGATGAGTCGGATCATGATGTAAACAAGGGTGAGGAACCATCTGGTTATCTTAAAGGGTATCGACATGCAATATTTGAGATGAAAAAACAGTACAACCTCAGAAACAGAAATGTGCCAATCACTACAAACAAAACATAGCCCAAGAAAGATTCCCCCAAGGCTGCTGAGGTTAGGAAAGATACACCAACTCCCCCTCATGTCAAAGAGACTGAAAAATCTGCTTTTGTTTTCAGTTTGGAGAGTGATATCTCTAAGATCAAAATCCCAGTACCTTTTGGAGAAATTATTAAGGTGAATTAATACAGAAGTAGAATTCTAAAAATGCTAAATTCCCAAGTAGGAGATGTTGATATCATAAATTTTCAAGAATATCATCCAACCATACATTTAAATCCAAGATTAGAGGACAAGTATAATGAAGAGGTTCCCCCTTTTTATGTCACCCTAAGTATTCATGACATGATATTTCATAATGCCATGTTGGATTCAGGGGCCTCTCACAATCTTATGCCCAAAGTGATCATGGAAAGGATGGGGTTGGAAATTACAAGACCATATAAGGATTTGTTTTCCTTTTATTAAAAAAGACTTCAGTGTATTGGTTTAATAAAGCATGTTTTTGTTGGTCTCACACAAGTCCCTGCCATGATAGTGGTCATGGAAATTGTGGTAGCATACATTCCACCTAAGTTTGGCATGTTGTTATCAAGGTCATGGGCAGCAAATATGAAAGGTACAATGCAAATGGACCTAACTTATGCCACCATTCCCTTTTTTGGTAGGAAAATGAGAATATACAAAGAAACAAGGATGGCTTACATGGTAAGTAGTAAAGATAAACCTCATAAATTTCCAATATATGTTGTTGATACTGAATTATTGTTTTCTATTCTTTTCAGTGAATTGACTGATTAAGAAAAAGATGAAAAGAAAGCAGAAAATCAGAAAACTGAAAATCAACAGGTAGAAAATCAACAAATCAGGGAGGATAAGGAAAAAATTTGGTGGTTTCTACAATTTTATGGATCAACATGAAGAGAGGGGGGTGGAGCAAGAATGTGTATCACAACTCCAGAAGATGAAAATAAGTTATTTTCTTACAAAATGAATTTTTATTGCGCAAATAACATGCTTGAGTATGAATCTTTATTTTTGGGCTTAGAAATTTTGAAAATAATGGGTTCCCAAAAGATTTCTATTTGTGGAGATTCTGAATTAGTCATTAAGAAAATTGAGGGTGTATATCAAACTAAGGATGTGAGAATGAGGGCATACAGAAATTTGATCATCGATGTGTTAGAGAATTTTCAGGAATTTTCATTTATTGTGAAGATTGGGGACCAAAACTCAATAGCTGATTCCATAGCTGTCTTTGCATGTCTATTTATCATCCATGCACATTCAACGAAAATACATGAGGTTTAATTCTGCCATAGACTTGCTATCCCTGATAACATTATCCATTGGCAAGTTTTTCAGGATGACCAACAAGTGAAAAACTTTATAGAACTGAAGGAGGAGTTTCAAAGTACACAAGTGGATCAGAAAAACATGCTTGCTGAAAAAAAGGGAAATTTTGAAGTGTTACAGCTGAAGAATAACTCTATAACCAAAGGTCTCATACCCCTTGAGAAGCTTTTTGATCAAAATGATGTGTTCAAGTCTCCTAGGATACAAGTTGATGATGAAGAGGTAGAGAGTTGTAACCTTGGTATAGTAGCAATGCCAAAAATGATTAAACTTTCAAATGTTCTTTCAGTTGACATGAGACAGAAATATATTGAGATGATGAAAAGGTTCATATATTTTTTTGCTTGGAGTTATGCTTATTTGAAGAAGTATGATCCTACTATCATTTAACACACTATTCTTATTAAATAAATTGAAAAGCATTTCAATTTGAAGCTGAGGAGTATTAATACACTTCTCATGCCTCTAATTGAGAAGGAAATCAAGAAAATCTTTGATGCCAAAATTATTGTTCCAATCATATTCTCAGAGTGGCTTGCAAACTTGGTTCCTGTCAGAAAAAAGAGTGGAGAAATCAGAATCTGCATTGACTTCAGAAATTTGAACAAATCCTCTCTGAAGGAAAAGTACCCTCTCTAAATGATGGATCAAATTTTGTAGAACATTGTTGATTCCCAAAGGATTTCTATGCTTGATGGTTTTTTAGGGTACAACCAGATACTTGTGCATCTAGAAGACCAGGAGAAAACAACCTTTACCACACCATGGGGCACATTCATGTATGCCAAACTTCCCTTTGGTCTGATGAATGCAGGAGCTACCTTTCAAAGAGAAATGGACATCGCCTTTGCTGAGGAGAAGGACAAGATGGTCGTTGTCTATTTGGATGACATAACAATTTTCTCAAGGAGAGAAGAAGATCGCTTGAAGCACATAGGAAAGGTTATGCTGAAGTGTAGAAGTTTTGGAATTTCTCTCAATCCCACTAAAATAATTTTTTCTCTAACTTCAGGTAAATTACTTGGGCATATTTTTTCTAAATATGGGATTAATATTGATCCAAACAGGGTCAATGCAATTCAAAAAGTGGATCTGCTTAGAAGCAGAAAGGAAATTCATTCTTTCCTTGGAAGGGTAAATTTTTTGAGGAGGTTTATTCCCAATTTTGCTGAGATTATAAAAGACATAACTAAGATGCTGAAGAAGGAAGCTAACATCAAGCTGATAGCAGAGGAAAAGTGCTCATTTGAGTAAATTAAGAAGGCTCTCACTCAAGCACTAGTGTTGATCAACCCAAAATTTTCAAAAGAATTTCTAGTTTTTACATTTGCATTAGAAAATAAAATTGCTAGAATTTTGCTACAGAAACGACAACAAGGTATTGAGTAGCCCATTTTATTTTATAGCATGACATTAGATAATTCAGAGCTGAAGCACAACATCTTAGAGAAGCAGGCCTATGCCTTGGTAAAAGCCATCAAATATTTCAGAATTTACATTCTGCATTCTCATGTTATAGCTTTTGTTCCTAATGTTGTTGTGAAGGACATCATAACTCAAGTTGATCCTGATGGTAAGAGAGGGAAATGGATAGCTAAATTGCTGGAGTATGATATAAAGACCAGGCCCACAAAATTGGTCAAAGTTCAAGGCCTAGCAAAGCTGGTGACACAGTCAAACTTTGATTGTCTTGACATGAATTTAATTGTAGAAATTTCAGAAATATCAGATGAGGATGAAGAGCTGATTCCCATTGAAGAAAAGTACATCATTTCAAATTGGTACAAAGACATTATTTTTGTCTTACATCATCATAGAGCACCTTCATAGTTAACAAAGTCTAAGGCAAGGTTTGTGAAGTTAAATTCCTTGAGATACTACATCATTTATAAAAATCTGTATTAGAAAGATATTTGTGGTATTATTTTGAATTGTTTGTTGGAAGAGGAGGCTGAAAAGGTGATTGAGGAGTTTCACAAAGGATATTATGGAGCTCATCATTATTGGAAGGCTACAACAAATAATTTTCTCAGATTAGGGTATTATTAGCCTACTATGTTTAAAGATGTCTACAAAAATATCGTTGCCCACCATGAATGCTATATTTTTTATGGTAAGAAGAAGCTTGTTCCTTTACCCTTGATGCCTATCTATGTGGAGGCATCATTTCAGCAGTGAGGGATATATTTTATTGGTGAGATTCATCCATCATCTTCAGTTCAACATCGTTGGATTCTGAGGGCAGCTGATTATTTCACCAAGTGGATTGAAGCAATCCCAACTAGGCAAGAAAATGATTCAGTTATCATTTCATTTTTAGAAAATAATATATTGTCTAGATTTGGCTGCCCTATGAAGATAATCACTGACAATACACAGGAATTAAATCCAAGAAGCTGATTATTTTTTGTCATCAATACCACATTACACTTAGGAATTCTACTGCATATTATCCACAAGGTAATGGTCTTGCTGAATATTCTAACAAGAGCATTGTGAGGATTATTAAGAAGGTGTTGCAGGAAAATAAGAAGTCATGGAATTTGAAGCTGAAGTATGCTCTGTGGGCTGATAGAGTGTGCACAAATAGATCAATTAGAACTTCACCTTATGAGTTGATATATGGAGCTAAAGCCATCTTTCCTACATCCTTGGGAGTGCCTATCATGAATATGCTACAAGGATTAGAGGAGGAGCCAAATGAAATTCAGAGGAGGACTAATCAGTTGATAGCTTTGTAGGAGAAAAGGGAGGAAGTCTATAATAGTAATCAGCAATCTTAAAATAGAATCAAGAAGACATTTGACAGGAAGGTCAAGGAGGAAAACTCTCAAATCCAAAATGTGGTTGGAAATGGGAGGCCAAGATTGAAGAAAAGGGGAAACATGGTATGTTTGAGAATATTTGGAAAGGTCCATTCATAGTAGCTACATTTCATGGGAACAACACTTACATTCTATAGGAGATGGATGGACAACCTTGTGCTGGAAGGCCTATCAATGACAGGTTTTTGAAGCACTATTCCTCTTAAATTCTGCTGATCATTCATTCCATTGTATATATTCCATTTTATATGTTTTTCTACTAATAAAGACAAGTTGATCATCAAGCTTGATCCCAAGGTGTAGGCCATTAGAGTTTGAAGGAAAGCTTGGAAAATTACAGAATTTTTTGTTCTCAAGAAGATGGATAGCAGCACTAGAACTACAGGTTCTTTGGTGTACCACAGGGGCACACAATCCCAAGTGGAGCCACTGTTATCACTCAGAAAAAGTGAAACATCGTTTGACAAATTTTTCAAGGTTCATGTGTAAAAGGTAGGGTTATAGAATTCATTTTTCATTACTTTGTCAAGGAAAATTTTTAATTTTTCTTATTTAGCCTATCCTAAGGTCTAAACCCACCCCCATTTAAAACTTTTCATGTCACATCAGTCATTATATTCTGACATTTTTCATTTGCCAAGCTTATATCTCTGAAAAATACATTTTAGCAAAGAATCCCTATCGTAGCGAAATACACAGAGAAAACACACTTTTTGCTAAGAAACTACTAATACTTTCGTAGCAAAATTACCCAAAATTACACTAAGGACACTACGAAAGGAAGGCTTCTTTTCTATCTTGTCAAGGCAACTGTTAGGTGTTAGTAAATTATTGAAAGGGATAGGGTAGATGCCATTCGAGTCAGTTAGGGCCAAGATCAAGGTACAATGATCATGGTTGAAGTCATTATTACTATTTTAAGTATGTATGAGTCATTATTATGCCATGATTTTTCATTGAAATTAAAAATATTTCCTAATTGAGTCATTTTTCATTCTCCATTCCCTTTTTGCATGTTATTGAGCTCTGGAGTGCTATTTCACTGAGCCCAAGCCATGGAGGGTATTTTCAAAGGTTTTCATGTATCACTGATCAAGAGAGGCAAAGAAGACATTAACGAACCATGGCTGCAAAGAGGAAGACCAACAAAGGTGGCCACTATCTTATATATGAGCCATCAAACATGAACCCGATAAATGAAGACCCAAAAACTAGAGAGGTTTTCAGAAGAACAGGATGTTTTTTATTTTTCCAAAGATTGCAAGGAAGACATGTATAGGTTTCTAAAGATTTTGCTCTAAATTTCAATGGAACAACTACAAAAGTGGGAATTCTAAACCTCACTATAACACTAGAGACCATTGCAGCAGCAACATGGATTCCAAGAGGAGAAGAAAAATGGTTCAAAGGTTTCAAATTCAACATGCACGAATGTAAAGAATTTATCAAGCCAGAAAATAGTGAGGTTGACCTTAAAAATTCCATTCCAAGGAGCTGCATGAAAGATTATTTCTCAAAGCCACTACTTATCATTCATAAATACTTCACTTGTAAAGGGAGATATCATAAGGTTTATTATTACCACTTCAAGCTACTTCTACATTTTTCTGGTAAGATATCTCTTGGTCCACCTTTTTATTTACATAGAAGCCTAGAAAAAATGGCAGATAAAGTTCAAGATAAATCTAAAAAAAGTGAAACCTCACTGTTTCATCATGGTTTAATAAATTTGCTGGTTTTAGATAAGTTAAAAAGACTAGCTAGTGAATGGTCTTCTTTCCTGTTGGTCAGTGGTTTTGAAGTGGATGCAATTTCCCCTAAAATAACTCCTAAACCTAAAGGTATACCATCACCTTTAGTGGAAGAACATAGTGAACTAGTAGGGGTAGAGAAAAATGAACCAGTAATCATGGAAACAGAGCAGTTGCAGAAACTTGATACACATGATGTTTCACATGCAAAACAAAAATCAACTTTGAGAAAACCTTCAAAACAAGAGCCAACTGTGAGTAAATATGGCAGCAAAAGGATTTCAAGAAGTCAAACAGTGGCTAAGGGAAATTTAGAAGACATACTACATGCTATTGATATTGAAGAGACTCCTATAGTCCAGGCTAAGGATATAGATGAGGGTGGAAAGAAGATCAAGAAATCCAAATCAGCAAAGAAGTTAGAGTTTGAAGGTGAGGATGCATGTTTTATGTTTCAGGCTAGGAAACCCATGACAAGACATGATAGAAAACTTTTTGAAAGTAGTAAAGAAGTTCATACATCCACCGACACTGTCCAGCCACCACCAAATGTCATTGACCTATCATCACCTACCAAAGTAGATCCAGTCATCAAGAAAAATAAAGGAAAGGAGAAAATTATTGAAAAAACAGAGTTTGAGGTCCTTGAGGAACAATTGAAGTTAGCAAGTCATGAAATGGTAGTCATGAAGAAAGAGGCAAGGAAACATATTTTTCAAAAGGTGCAGTTTGAGATGATGAAAGAGGTTTGGGAAGAGAAGGTTGACAATGTATCAAAGACCTTAGATAACACACATAAATTAACCAAATGGACTATGCCATTGAGGAAAGAGGTGAATCATGTCAGAAGAGTGAACCTGCACTTTAAATCTAGTAATAGAAAGCTAAAAAACCAAGTTAAATACCTCCAAGAGAAGTTAGAATTGATCCATGAGGAGTTGGATAAAAAGTGTCTAAAGATGACTGTAGTTGAGGAACCCATAGCTCAAATCATCATCAATGAAGAAGAAACACCTCAATACTCTTAAATATATTAGGTTAATTTTTTTATAGGTTAATGGAATTTTGAAAACCAAGTTTATACAACTGGAAGGTACCTTTTCGAAACAAGGTAAAAATATGAATTTACACATTTTTCCATAGTTTCATAGTGTTTCCTAGGCTTGAAGCTAGGAAAATTCTACGAAAATTTATGTAGCTTTATTTTTTCTTATAAAAAAACTTTTGGTAGCTTTCAAGGAGAGGAAATGATAGTGAGGATGCATCAGGTCATGATGAACACAATGCAAGAGCAAAGAAACACAAATTTTGATTCCAAAGGTCATTTTTTGCACTCTACGAAATCATGCTATGAAAATGCTATGCTTTTGTAGCGAGCTATTTTGAAGGTTTCTGAGCAGGTTTATGAGAAATTTTGGATAGGTGGATAATTTCAATAGGTCAAGAAAATTTTCCAACAATCATCAATGACTTGAAGACCATGAAATGAAGAAAACTCATCATCTGAATCATTCGTTTAAGATAGGTTCCTATTTTCCTGAAAAATAGGGTTTATTCCATAGGTTGAGGAGAATATTTAATATGTCAAGTAATGATGAGCTATATAATAGCTTATTTGAGCATGTGAAGCATTAGTTGTCAGGTATGTAACTGTTTTAATAGATAAGGTAGTTGATGTAATAAGTAGCAGTTTGAGTCGTATTAGGAAAAGGATTGTTTTAGAGTGTAGTTGTCATTTTCTCATTAAAGCACATGTTTTTCTGTTATGCAAGCTATCATAGGAAAATTTTGATGAATCTATCGAAGAGGCAGATCATCTCTCATGTAACAAGGTCTATTAAAGGGCAGATATTCGAAATTGTAAAGGGTTGGAGATTTTTTGCAATAATGTAGCTTTATGTAATTTGACTGATATCAGTAATACAGAGGATTTTTTCTTGACAGACCTGAGATTATGATGGAGTTTTTAATGTTTTTCCGATCTATATTTTTATGTGTACCATTTGCAGTAGATTTCATCCTTATTACTTAGAATTCATATGTTTATGCTTTGACATCCTATATTGATGAAATGACTGTGTTGCCTTATGTTCTATCTCTTATTTTCCTTTGTTAAAAACTCTTACATGATTAAGCTTCCATGTCAAGATACCTTACCACTAAATATACTTATTTTTTGACTCCACAAGCCCAATTATTGCAAAAATCTACTCTGTTCAACCTACATACATCACAATCAAGTTATTTTTCGAATAGAGTTAGCCATCTAATTTCATCATTATCTGATATCATAAACCCCTTTGAGAGAGCCCTCTCAGATTGAAGAGGCTAAGATTTAGTCACAAGTTGGTTTGAAATAGTCACATAGAGTTGTCTGATTAGAAACAAATCAAGTGAAATTTTATGATAACATTTTGTAATAATCCAAAATTTGCAAGCAAGCAAATTGGAATATTAGTTTTTGATATTTTCACATAGGAGATGAATAAATGGGAAAGGAGGCCCGTGAATAATAAAATATGAATAAATTACACCTTAATAAGGAAAGGGATCACTTCAGGAGCTGAAATTTAGACTTACAAGTGTGGACAGGGGAAAAATAGATGTGGACATAGTCAAGTTTGACTAAGTCAACATGCATTCTTGAGGAGGAAGATATCACTTAAGCAAATCGGTTCAATGTGAACAAGGATCAGCCTAAGACACATATGTAAACTAGATTGAAGATCCATAATGTGAAAATATGCATTGGAGGTGGATTAGTTTACCAAGTCAATAGTGCAGCCACAAAAGCAGGGAAGCAAGCTAGGGCAGCACAATTTTGAAAGAGGAAGCTTCATGAAGAAGTCACCTCAACATTGTGTGGGGTCTGAGGTGAGGAGGTTCACCAAAGATAAAAGGAAGGCATAGCATCAAAGATAATTCATTAATGTATTTATATTTCTTGGTCTAGAGACCAATTTCATACTTCAGCTGTTTAGTCAGAGTTGCTGCACTGCTTAGTGCAAAGAATTCCTATGTGGGAATTCCATCCTCTCTTTGGATCAGCTTGCTTAAGAGATCAAGAGAGAAGGATTTGAGCTTCATTTCAGTATTTGGCTTGGGGCCATTCATCCACATTCAGCCACAATGTAGTCTCCTTCATAAAACTTCATCCTTTATGTAGCAGCTGCAGCAGTACATCTACACCCTTTGATTTAATGCAATTATTTGAGGAGGATGTGTTGTTTTCCCTCCGTGAGTTTTGTTAGAGAGGCCATTGGCCATATTTCTGTATTATTCAGCTCTTTAATGTCATACTAAGCTATTTATAGTACAAAGAGGCAGTAACTGTGTTATTTCTGCAGTGTTGTTGTTTTTCATGCATTTTGCCAGAATCCTTTGTCAGTTATCTTGTTTTACTGTATAAGAGGGTAAACCTCCATTTCTCTATTGTTTGGTTAATATAAATATCATATAATAGTTCTTCCATCATTTTTTATAGAAACCCTCAATAGAATAACTCATTCCTTGTTTCAGTAGTTTCCGCATAAGATAGACTATGGGGTTTTGGCTTATTTTAGCTGCATAGATTCGGGGAGATCTGTTTTTATGAGCTAGAATCATTCCTTTCACCTCTACTTCTGCATATAAGTTTTATATCATGTATTATAAGGGATCCAAGTCCAATTCCCAACTTATATAGCGTTATTTGTTAAATATAGCTATTTTAGGCTCAATATTGCTGCATTTCCCTACCCGGGAAGTAGAATATTGGTCAATATCTTGTTGAGGTTCTTACATCTATTGGTATGATTTTATTATACATATATTGAGCTACTATACATTTCCAAGATCATGATTTTTTGAAGCTCCACATTGGTAATAACTCAAATTATTCCCAATAGTGTAGCTGTTCCAATTTTGGAACCTTACACATTTTGGTACGTCTTTTGGGAGCCTGAAGATACAATTTTCCAAAAATTTTGAAGCTCAACTTATGAAGGTAGCAGAATTTGATAAATCTATTTGAGGTTGCATCTACCTTGGTGAATCCATTGAAAATTTATATGATCAAAGGTGGCTTTGAGAAGGAGATACACGAGGAGTAATCCTGACCTAGATCCACCTACCATTGTGGAAAATCCAAACGCATTCTCCAGAGGCATTCAAGGAATTTCTACAATATCAGGTACCCCATTACATACAAAATCCTTGTCCTCTGAATTTTTAAGAAGTCCTGAAGATAAAAAGTTTGATGATAAAATTCAGGAAGTCTTGATTAGGTGTGAAAGTGAAAATAATTGACTGAAATTGTCTTAGATCTACATAGAAAAGGTATTGATACCTCATCCTTAGTGACATAAAATTATAAAGAAGAGTTTTGGGAAGCAATCACTTTAGAGTTAATATTAGAGAAATAATATTTGGATAGCATTAAGTAAATAGACCCTTTTGAAATTTTTTTAAGAAGTAAAACCGATTTTCCTCTTCCTGATTAGAGTTCAATTGTGACTGGACAAAAAATACCAAAAAACCCTCCTCCTAACAATTCATGTTCTTCTACTATTGTTGTCCCTAAAACTACCATAGTCCCAATCATCATGGCAGGAAATGTGCCAGCTCCACTTGTTGCTACACCTGCTAGGTATGCCCCTCTTATTCTTCCAACTATCCTTAATACCCTTCCTAGCAAATATTCTACTAGAATCAAAACTTGGGGAAGTGATGAAGAAATTATAGTTGAAGAGCATGTAGACCAGTTATCATAGACAAGGATGAGGTTGACCATGAGGATGTCAAGATGAGATTGTTTTCTCAGAGATTTACTGTTGAAGTTATAAAGTGGTTTAAAGCCCTTACTGTAGGAAGCCTACATAATTGGAATGAATTTGAAGATAGCTTCTTGAGGAAGTGGGGAAATATAACCAACCCTATACAATCCCTCGTTGAGTATAATAATTTGAAGAGAGATGTTGATGAAACTGTTCAAAACTTTTCCAAGAGATTTAACAAAGTTTATGACTCCATCCCTACCCATATAAATCCTCCTCCAGGAGCAGCTCAGGTAAGATATGTTGAAGCCTTTGATTATGAATTGTCTATACTGCACAAAGAAAGGGAATCCCCTTCACTTTTTGAAATGAAAAATGATGCAGTGAAGGTGGAGGTCAATATGATAGCAGCAAAAAAGTCCAAGATGGGAAAGACTAAATTGAAAGAAGAAGATAAGCCTTCCACCTCATATGACAAATTTGATTCCATGATGAAGAAAATGGAAAAGATGAAGGATAGGCTTGCCCTTGGGAATGCCTCTGATCCTCCTACACAACATGAGCCTCAGTTTAGAAATCCTCAATTCAGAATACCTCAAAACCAGCAGAGAACAATGGAAAATAGAAATTAGCCACTTGACTCTCAAGTAAGGCCTACTTTTCAGCAAAACATAGTTGATGAAGAAGATCAACTTGAAATACAAGAATAATCAATTCATTTCTTAGATGAAAACATGTTAGGAATGTTTTTGACTAAGGAGGAACATGATGAGTCAGATCGTGATGTAAGCAAGGGTGAGGAACCATCTGATTATCTTAAAGGGTATCAACATGCAATATTTGAGATGCAAAAATAGTACAACCTCAGAAATAGAAATGTACGAATCACTACAAACAAAACATAACCCAAGAAAGATGCCCCCAAGGCTACTGAGGTTAGGAAAGATGCACCACCTCCCCTTCATGTCAAAGAGACTGAAAAATATGATTTTGTTTTTAGTTTGGAGAGTGAGATCTCTAAGATCAAAATCCCAGTACCTTTTGGAGAAATTCTTAAGGTGAATTAATACAGAAGTAGAATTCTAAAAATGATAAATTCCCAAGTAGGAGATGTTGATATCATAAATTTTCAAGAAGATCATCCAACCATACATTTAAATCCAAGATTAGAGGGCAAGTAGAATGAAGAGGTTCCCCCTTTTTATGTCAGCCTAAGTACTCATGACATGATATTTCATAATGCCATGTTGGATTCAAGGGCCTCTCAGAATCTTATGCCAAAAGTGATCATGGAAATGATGGGGTTGGAAATTACAAGACCATATAAGGATTTGTTTTCCTTTTATTCAAAAAAGATCAGTGTATTGGTTCAATAAAGGATGTTGTTGTTGGTCTCACACAAGTCCCTACCATGATAGTGGTCATGGACATTGTGGTAGCATACATTCCACCTAAGTTTTGCATGTTGTCATCAAATTCATGGGTAGCAAAGATCAAAGGTACAATGCAAAAGGACCTAACTTATGCCACTATTCCCTTTTTTGGTGAGAAAATGAGATTATACAAAGAAACAAGGATGGCTTACATGGTAAGTAGTAAATATAAACCTCATAAATTTCCAATATATGTTGTTGATACTGAATTATTGTTTTCTATTATTTTCAATGAATTGACTAATTAAGCAGAAGATGAAATGAAAGCAGAAAATCAGCGAACGAAAAATCAACAGGTAGAAAATCAGAAAATTAGTGAGGATAAGGCAAAAGGTTGGTGGTTGCTATACTTTGATGCATCAACAGGAAGAGAGGGGGATGGATCAGGAATTTGTATCACAACTCCAGAAGATGAAAATAAGTTATTTTCTTACAAAATGAATTTTGATTGCACAAATAACATGCCTGAGTATGAATCTTTATTTTTGGGCTTATAAATTTTGAAAATAATGGGTTCCCAAAAGATTTCTATTCATGGAGATTCTGAATTAGTCATTAAGAAAATTGAGGGTGTATATAAAACTAAGGATGTGAGAATGAGGGCATATAAAAAATTTATCATGGACATGTTAGAGAATTTTCAGGAATTTTCATTTATTGTGAAGATTAGGGACCAAGAATCAATAGTTGATTCCATAGCTGTCTCTGCAAGTCTATTTATCATCCCCGCACATTCCACTGAAAGACATGAGGTTGAATTCCGCCATAGACTTGTTGTCCCTGATAACATTATCCATTAGCAAGTTTTTGAGGATGACCAACAAGTAAAAAACTTTATAGAACTGAAGGAGGAGTTTCAAAGTACACAAGTGGATCAGCAAAACATGCTTGTTGAAACAAAGGGAAATTTTGAAGTGTTACAGCTGAAGAATAACTTTATAACCAAAGGTCTCATACCCCTTGAGAAACTTTTTTATTAGAATGATGTGTTCAAGTCTCCTAGGATACAAGTTGATGATGAAGAGGTAGAGAGTTCTAACCTTGGTATAGTAGCAATGCCAGAAATGATTAAACTTTCAAATATTCTTTCAGTTGACATGAGACAGAAATATATTGAGATGATGAAAAGGTTCATATATGTTTTTTCTTAGAGTTATGCTTATTTGAAGAATTATGATCCTACTATCATTCAACACACTATTCTTATTAAAGAAAATGAAAAGCCTTTCAAGCAGAATTTGAGGAGTATTAATACACTTCTCATGCCTCTGATTGAGAAGGAAATCAAGAAACTCTTTGATGCCAAAATTATTGTTCCAATCAGATTCTCAGAGTGGCTTGCAAACTTGGTTCCAGTCAGAAAAAAAAGTGGAGAAATCAAAATCTGCATTGACTTCATAAACTTGAACAAATCCTCTCTGAAGGAAAACTACCCTCTCCGAAAGATGGATCAAATTTTGCAGAACGTTGTTGATTCCTAAAGGATTTCTATGCTTGATGGTTTTTTAGGGTACAACCAGATACTTGTGCATTTATAAGATCGGGAGAAAACAATCTTTACCACACCATGGGGCACATTCATGTATGCCAAACTTCCCTTTGCTCTGATGAATGCATGAGCTACCTTTCAAAGAGAAATGTACATCGCCTTTGCTGAGGAGAAGGACAAGATGGTCGTTGTCTCTCTGGATGGCATAACAGTTTTCTCAAGGAGGGAAGAAGATCACTTGAAGCACCTAGGAAATATTATGCTAAAGTGTAGAAGTTTTGGAATTTCTCTCAATCCCACTAAAATAATTTTTTCTCTGACTTCAGGTAAATTACTTGGGCATATTTTTTCTAAATATGGGATTAATATTGATCCAAACAGGTTCAATGCAATTCAGAAAGTGGATCTGCCTAGAAGCATAAAGGAAATTCAATCTTTCCTTGGAAGGGTAAATTTCGTGAGGAGGTTTATTCCTAATTTGCTGAGATTGTAAAAGACATAAATAATATGCTGAAGAAGGAAGATGACAGCAAGCTGATAGTAGAGGCAAAGTGCTCATTTGAGTAAATTAATAAGGCTCTCAATCAAGCACTAGTGTTGATCAACCCAATTTTTTCAAAAGAATTTCTAGTTTTTACATTTGCATCAGAAAATAAAATTGCTATATTTTTTCCACAGAAAGGACAACAAGGTATTGAGCAGCCCATTTCATTTTATAGCAGGACATGAGATAATTCAGAGCTGAAGCACAACATCTTAGAGAATCAGGCCTATGCCTTGGTAAAAGCCATCAAATATTTCAAAATTTACATTATGCATTCTCATGTTATAGATTTTGTTCCTAATGTTGTTGTGAATGACATCATAACTCAAGCTGATCCTGATGGTAAGAGAGGGAAATGGATAGCTAAATTGCTGGAGTATGATATAGAGATCAGGCCCACAAAATTGGTCAAAGTTCAAGGCCTAGCAAAGTTGATGGCACAGTCAAACTTTGACTATCTTGACATGAATTTAATTGCATAAATTTTAGAAATATCAAATGAGGATGAAGAGTTGATTCCCATTGAAGAAAAGTACATCATTTCAAATTGGTACAAAGACATTTTTTTTGTCTTACATCATAATAGAGCATCTTCAAAGTTAAAAAATTCCAAGGCAAGGTTTGGGAAGTTAAATTCTTTGAGATACTACATAATTTATAGAAAGTTGTATTAGAAACATATTTGTGGTATTCTTTTGAATTTTTTGTTGGAAGAGGAGGCTAAAAGCTGATTGAGGAGTTTCAGAAAGGAGATTGTGGAGGTCATCATTATTGGAAGGCTACAACAAATAATATTCTCAGAGCCGGGTATTATTGGCCTACTATGTTTAAATATGTCTACAAAAATATCAGTGCCTGCCATGAATGCTAGATTTTTGATGGTAAGAAGAAGGTTTTTCCTTTACCCTTGATGCCTATATATGTGGAGGTGCCATTTCAGTAGTGGGGGATATATTTTATTGGTGAGATTCATCCATCATCTTCAGGTCAACATCGCTGAATTCTGAGGGCAGATGATTATTTCACCAAGTGAATTAAAGCAATCCCAACTAGGCAAGCAAATGATTCAATTATAATTTCATTTTTAGAAAATAATATATTGTCTAGATATGGCTGCCCTATGAAGATCGTCATTGACAATGCACAGGCATTAAATACAAGAAGATGATCAATTTTTGTCATCAATACCACATTACACTTAGGAATTCTACTGCATATTATCCACAAGTTAATGGTCTTGCTGAATCTTCCAACAAGAGCATTGTGAGGATTATTAAGAAGGTGTTGCAGGAAAATAAGAAGTCATGGAATTTGAAGCTGAAGTATGCTCTGTGGGCTGTTAGACTGTGCACAAATAGATGAATTAGAACTTCACCTTATGAGTTGATATATGGAGCTAAAGCCATCTTTCCTACATCCTTGGGAGTGCATGTCATGAATATGCTACAAGGATTAGAGGAGGAGCCAAATGAAATTCAGAGGAGGATTAAGCAGTTGATAGCTTTGCAGGAGAAAAGGAGTAATCAACAATCTCAAAACAAAATCAAGAAGACATTTGACATGAAGGTCAAGGAGAAAAACTTTCAAACCCAAGATGTGGTTTGAAATGGGAGGCCAGGATTGAAGAAAAGGGGAAACATAGTATGTTTGAGAATATTTGTAAAGGTCCATTCAGAGTAGCCACATTTCATGGGAACAACACTTACATTCTGCAGGAGATGGATGGACAACCTTGTGTTGGAGGGCCTGTCAATGGCAGGTTTTTGAAGCACTATTCCTCTTAAATTTTGTTGATCATTCATTCCATTGCATATATTCCATTTTATATGTTTTTCTGCTAATAAAGACAATTTCATCATCAATCTTGATCCCAAGGTGAAGGCCATTAGAGTTTGAAGGAAAGCTTGGCAAATTACATAATTTTTGTTTTCAAGAAGATGGATAGTAGCACTAGAACTACAGGTTCTTTGGTGTACCACAGGGGCACACAATCCCAAGTGGGGCCACTGTTATCACTCAAAAAAAGTGAAACATCATTTGACAAATTTTTAGAGGTTCATGTGTAAAAGGTAGCATTATAGAATTCATTTTTCATTACTTTGTCAAGGAAAATTTTTATTTTTTCTTATTTAGCCTATCCTAAGGTCTAAACCCACCCCCATTTAAAAATTTTCATGTCACATCAGTCATTATCTTCTGAATTTTTTTATTTCCCAAGCTTATATCTCTGAAAAATCCATTTTAGCCAAGAATCCCTATCATAGCGAAATACACAGAGAAAACACACTTTTCGCTAAGAAACTACTAATACTTACATAGCAAAACTACCCAAAATTACACTAAGCACACTACGAAAGGAAGGATTCTTGTCTATTTTGTCAAAACAATTGCTAGGTGTTAGTAAATTATTGAAAGGGATAGGGTAGATGCCATTCGAGTTAGTTAGGGCCAATATCAAGGTACAATGATCATGGTTGAATTCATTATTACTATTTTAAGTATGTATGAGTCATTATTATGCCATGATTTGTCATTGAACTTTAAAATATTTCCTAATTGAGTCATTTGTCATTCTCCATTCCCTCTTTGCATGTTATTAAGCTCTGGAGTGCTATTTCACTGAGCCCAAGCCATGGATGGTATTTTCAAAGGTTTTCATGTATCTTTGATCAAGCTAGGCAAACAAGACATTAAAGAACCATGGCTGCAAAGAGGAAGACCAACAAAGGTGACCACTGTCTTAGATATGAGCCATCAAACATGAACCCGATAAATGAAGACCCAAAAACTAGAGAGGTTTTCAGAAGAACAGGATGTTTTTCGTTTTTTCAAAGATTGCAAGGAAGCCATGTACAGGTTTCTAAAGATTTTGCTCTAAATTTCAATGGAACAACTACAAAAGTGGGAATTCTAAACCTCACTATAACACTAGAGACGATTACAGCAACAACATGGATTCCAAGAGGAGAAGGAAAATGGTTCAAAGGTTTCAAATTCAACATGCACGAATGTAAAGAATTTATCAAGCCAGAAAATAGTGAGGTTGACCTATCAAAGCCACTACTTATCATTCATAAATACTTCACTTGTAAAGGGAGATATCATAAGGTTTATTATTACCACTTCAAGCTACTTCTACATTTTTTTGGTAATATATCTCTTGATCTACCTTTTTATTTACATAGAAACCTAGCAAAAATGGGAAATAAAGTTCAATATAAATCTGAAAAAAGTGAAACCTCACTGTTTCATCATGGTTTAATAATTTTGCTAGTTTTAGATGAGTTAAAAAGACTAGCCAGAGATTGGTCTTCTTTCCTATTGGTCAATGGTTTTGAAGTGGATGCAATTGCCCCTAAAATAAATCCTAAACCTAAAGGTATACCATGACCTTTAGTGGAAGAACAAAGTGAACCAATATGGGTAGAGAAAAATGAACTAGTAATCATGGAAACAAAGCAGTTGCAGAAACTTGATACACATGATGTTTCACATGCAAACAAAACTCAACTTTGAGCAAACCTTCAAAACAAGAGCCAAATGTGAGTAAACATGGGAGAAAAAGGACTACAAGAAGCGAAACAGTGGCTAAGGGAAATTTAGAAGACATACTACATGCTATTGATATTGAAGAGACTCCTATAGTCCAGGCTAAGGATATAGATGAGGGTGGAAAGAAGATCAAGAAAGCCAAATCAACAAAGAAGTTATAGTTTGAAGGTGAGGATGCATGTTTTATGTTTCAGTTTAGGAAACCCATGAAAATACATGCTAGAAAACTTTTGGAAGGTAGAAAAGAAGTTCATCCAACCACCAGCAAATGTCATTGACCTATCATCACCTGCCAAAGAAGATCCAATCATCAAGAAAAACAAAGAAAAGGAGAAAAATATTGAAAAACAGAGTTTGAGGTCCTTGAGGAGAAATTGAAGTTATAAAATCATGATATAGTAGTCATGAAGAAAGAGGAAAGGAAACATAATCTTCAAAAGGTGCAGTTTGAGAAGATGAAAGAGTTTTGGGAAGAGAATGTTGAAAGTGTATCAAATACCTTAGATAACACACAAAAATTAATCAAATGAACTATGCCATTGAGGAAAGAGGTGAAGCATGTCAGAAGATTGAACCTCCACTTGAAATATAGTAACATAAAGCTGAAAAACCAAGTTAAATACCTCCAAGAATAGTTAGAATTGATCCATGAGGAGTTGGAGAAAAAGGGTCTAAAGATGACTATCGTTGAGGAACCCATAGTTCAACTCATCATTAATCAAGAAGAAACACCTCAAGACTCTTAAATTGAGTTTTTTATGTTTTGAAAGGTTAATGTCATGTTGAAAACCAATTTTATATAGCTGGAAGGTACCTTTTTGAAGCAAGGCAAAAATCTGGAATTTACACAATTTTCCACAATTTCGTAGCATTTCCTAGGCTTGAAGCTAGGAAAATGCTACGAAAATTTATGTAGCTTTATTTTTGCTTCTAAAACCACTTTTGGTAGCTTTCAAGGAGAGGAAATGATAGTGAGGATGTCTCAGGTCATGATGAACACAATGCAAGAGAAAAGAATCAGAAATTTTGATTGCAAAGGTCATTTTTTGTACGCTATGATATTGTTATGCTTTCATAGAGAGTTCTTTTCAAGGTTTATGAGTAGTTTTGGATAGGTGGAAACTTTCAATAGGTCAAGGGACTTTTCCAACAATCATTCATGACTTGAAGACCATGAAATGAAGACAACTCATTAGCTGAATCATTCGTTGAAGATAGGGTCCTATTTTCTCGAAAAATAGGGTTTGTTCCATAGGTTGAAGAGAATATTTAGGATGTCAAGTAGTGATGAGATTTGTAATAGCATATTCGAACATGTGAAGCATTATTTGTTAGATATGTAATTGTTTTAAGAGATAAGGTAGTTGATGTAATAAGTAGTAGTTTGAGTCCTATTAGGAAAAGGACTGTTTTAGAGTGTAGCTATCATTTTCTCATTAAAGCATATGTTTTCTTGTTATGCAAGGTGTCATAGGAAAAGTTCAATGAATCTATCCAAGAGGCAGATCATCTCCCATGTAACAAGGTCTATTAAAGGGCATATATTCTAAATTGTAAAGGGTTGGATATTTTTTTCAATACTGAAGCTTTATGTAATTTGACTAATATCAGTAATACAGAGGAATTTTTCTTGATAGACCTGATATTCTGATGGATTTTTTAATGCTTTTCTGGTCTATATTTTTATGTGTACCATTTGCAATAGATTTCATCCTGATTACTCATAATTCATATTTTTATGCTCTAACTTCCTATATTGATGAAATCATTGTGTTTCCTTATGTTCTATCTCTGATTTCCCTTTGTTAAAAACTCTTACCTGCCTTAGCTTCCATGTCAAGAGACCTTACCACTGAATATACTGATTTTTTGACTCCATAAGCCCAATGATTGTAGACCTGTACTCTTTTCAACCTACATACATCACAATAAAGTTATTTTTCAAATAGAGTTAGCCATCTAGATTCATAATTATCTAATATCATAAACCCCTTTGAGAGATCCCTCTCTGACTCAAGAGGCTAAGCTTTAGTCACAAGCTGGTTTGACAAAGTTACATAGAGTTGTCCAATTAACAGCCAATCAACTGAAATTTTGTGATAACAAATGTTTTCACTGTTGCTTCCTTTTCCTTTATCATATTTTGTAGCTCTGATTCCATTTTGTTTAATTGAGCATTCTTCTCCTTTTCCCATGTAGGAGTTGTTCTAGTCTGAATGGATTTTCGCTAATCTTTACGAGCTATTTTTTGTGGATCGTTAGAAACTATGGAAGTAGTAGGAGTAGTAGAGGTGCCTTTATAACTTGCTTATGTGGATGGAGGTGTCTCTTTAGTAATGATGATTACTTATTTCATTGACCCCTTGCTGGGATTAACCTTAGGATTTAGCTTTGCCTTCTTCCTATAGTGAATTTTGAATTCTTTGCTAGATGAATCAGTCATTGAAGATAACTGATCTTATCTAAATTTTTTACCTGCTCTTTCCTATGCAATAGGAGTCTTCTATGCTGATGTAGACAATGTCTACACTTCAGCCTCCTGTACTGTACCTTCTATCCATTCAAGTTGATTCATGTACTTTTCAATCTCTAGTCTAGGTGTATGAAAATATGGTGTTGATTTATTTTCCATGATTAGTTTTGAAATGACACCAACTGGATCATAAGACCATGTAAAACTTGGGCTAAGCTACATTTCTTTCAACAACTTATCTGCTTCCTCCCATGTTGTCCTGCTATTATAGATAAAAGGAACTATCTGTGTTCTGATTTTAAAATGTGATTTCTTTTTAGCATGGAAAAATTTCACTTCATCTACATTAATCATTTTTCTAATATACTCCAATGTAAAAATCCTCATGGGGAGGAACTTGGGAAACTTATAAGGGGGAATTTCACATCCATAAACTCTGAGTTTTGTATAATTTTCGTAAATATAACAATCCCATCTTCTAGCTTGATATGAAAACTACATTACCTTTCTAATCTCTTCACTAATCCTTGGATCTGGAGTGCTATTCAAAAAACTGAGTGTTGGTTGAAGAAAAAATCCCACAAATTGTTTATATGAATATTCCTTTTGTTCCTTCATGACGAATGAAGTCCAAAAAATGATTGATTTTTTATTGCCTTCCTCATCCAATTTTTGTAAGGAAAACTTAAATTTTTCTCCCTGAGAGTACAAGAATAAGTAAATGAACACAAAGGCATAACTGAAAACCTCTTCAGTTGTGAATTTCACAAACTGATCATGGATATAATCTGCAATAAACTGACTGAAATTCAAAATGATGAAGAGTTTGGAATCTGTGGACAATATGGACATTAATCCTATGATGGATTCATCTACCCATTGTTCTAAGTAATAACGAAGAAGGTAGGAAATGAATATGATGATCTTTTTGGACCTTTCAGGGAAAATGGATAATGGAAATGGAGGGTTTTTCTTAGATAATGGGTCATTTTTAGTCATGAATAGCTCAAGATTTTGAGCTCTCTTTTGAAAATCTAACTTCTGGTATATTTATATTAAGGCTTCTTAGGAAAATGGTGTGGAATTATTTGTGGTTGGGGCTTGCATCATTTGTTTATTTGTTTAGGAATTAATAGTCTCTAAAATCTCTCCTGTAGGAGCGATAATAGATCTTTGGTTTGGCATATACCAAGCTTGACATCTTCTAACAAAATTTGGGGCATTATGGGTATGAGGAAGATGAAATGTGGGAGATTATAATCCCATAGTCCTATGTCATCTGATTTATCTAGGAATTTGTCTTCTAACCAACAATATAACTCAAAAATCTCAAGGTTAGACAAGATTTCATTTATTTTATGATCGTTGTTTGTTAAGGGAATGTGATGAAAATCAACTAGAGGATGTAATAGCAGACTTACTGGTTGCTCAAGTCCTTTATTTTTCGAAGGCATGGTTGGTTTTGGTGTAATGGCGGAAAACAAGAATTCTTTGATAGAAAAACCAAGCTGAGACTGAATAAAAACTCTACAGACTGGAAGAGAAAGAATAGCTGCAAAGGAAAGCTTTGAACACTTGTGAATTTGATCTCTAGAACTTTGGTAGTAGTTGTAAATTCATAATCTTGTGAAAAGAAGATTTAAAAGGAAGAGTAAAAGTTCAAATAGGTGTTCAATGGTGAATTTATGGAAAATTTGTTTATTTCCCATTTGAAAAGGGCGCGAGTACATTGCCTAACTGTTAAAAATTGAATTAATTGGCTACCAGTTAGGGAAACGATGAGAGTTAAGTTGATTAGACAACCTATAGTCCATGTTGGCATGAAGTGATTGGCGGGAGGAGTGGTGGTTTCAATTAGCAGGTAAGTAGGATTTTAGATGGGTATTAGAGTTGTAAATGGTTTCATGCGGTGGGGGGGTGCAAAATCACCTTCTTGTGACACATATCAGTGGGGTCGGTCTTCAATACCACTCCTTTCAGACCCCTCCCCCCCCCCCCCCTGAAATTAAGTATCGGATGATGATCGGGGGCCGAAGTTTAGTACGGTCCATTGGATGAAATGGAGACGTGATGGATGATTAGCTAGATGGGGGAGGATTAATGTGTTTCGGAGAAATGGTGGGGTAGGGGTATGATGTGACGTGAACGAATGGAGAATACATGAATGCAACGTGTTCCATAAGCAGTGGAGAGTAACGTTAGTGGATAATGACGGTGGAAGAGTACAACACATAGGATTTACAACCTATGGTTTTCAAGATTAAATTTTTCGAAATATCAAATATAAAACTTTGATAAGTGTATGATTTCAAAAATATATTTATTCTGCATAACTCTGCATTTCCTCTCAGATATAGATACAGAGTATGAAATTTTCATGAAATGGAGTTTATTTTTGGACTATAAAAAATGCTTACTCCTTCAACTAAACCTTTATGGATGAAGTGGAAATTTAACTGCCCTTTTTAATAATAAAAAAATTAAAAATTTTATGGTAGTTAAGAACCTAGACTTGACCTATATGTGATGGAATGACATGAATTTAGACCTCTTAATGGAGATGAAATAGTGTGAAGGAGAATAATATTATGATAGGACTCATTCAGTGACCGAAATTATTGCTGAAGGCTAATTGAAAAAGAAATTTTTTTTACTAAAGACCTAATGGAAAACTCTTAAAAGAGCTAGCTTTGATCACTGAAAAAATTACTCTAACACCTCTCTCATATGCATGAAAAAATTCCACAACCCTAGGAACATCTGAAGGATTATTAGGCATTCTAGAAGAGCCAATCTCTATTGGTTGTGTTGATGATATAATAGGCAAGATAGAAAGCATTGTTGATAATCTCTCCAAGAATTTTTCCCAAGTCATGTTTATGGAGGACAAGTGATGAAACACAGTGAGCTTGATTAAGCCATGATAAAAAAGACTAGTGTGATTGTTGGGCAGTGAAAGAGGTATGAAATTATTGTACATTTACTCATTCTTTACCATAAATATACTCTTGTTTTCCCTTTGAAAGGTAATTCATCATAGGAATTATAATAGAATTGGAAAGGTTTACGTTTAATACAAAAAGGTGAATAAAAGCTATTTTTGATTGAAAAACAGGAATTCGGAGAGGTGAACAGTTGTACCAAAGGCGTGGATGAGAAAAATCTAACTGCTGCTCCATTAGCATCAAATAATATCTAGCCAAAGGCAAGGAGATCTGAACGAATAGCCCAGAAAAGGCAGGAAGTAGCTCGGCCACAATCAGCATAAACAGAATGATGACTAAAAAACTTATCTTATTTCTTGATTGGTCTGTCGAAGGATTGATATACAGAACCACGTCCTTTAGTGACGGGGGGACAGATCGTTATCATTATTGGGAATCATTCGAAAGACTTTACATTTTCTCTGTTATATTAACTCTCTGTTTGAGAGAAAACCTTTCTGTAAGACTCTATGTTGATTTAATACAAAGCACGTGTTTCATTTACTTTCCATAATTCTGAATTAGCCCAGCAGTATTTCACTGGTGCTAAGGGCCTGGCTCTAGTGGAGTTACTTCGCTCTTTGTATTATATTATTTATTTATTGTTGTGTGGAGTGCGTTTCATGTTTGAATTGATTTATTGTTGATCAGATCAAATACAGAGTCACTGCTATTCTGTTTCTTTACATAAGCATAATTCGTTGTTCTATTATTTCATTGCAGTGACTTGTATCTGATTCAAACTGTTGTTCCTTTAGTTTGTAATCTGTTGTAATCATGGTTGTGTGGTGAGAAGCTATCGACAAAATTGAAGCATAGGAATTTAGTGCTTTGAGTGTGTTAGAATTGTAATTGTTGTTCAATTTCCATTACTGTTCCATTTCTGTTCGTTATAATTATACGTTGTTGTTCCTTTTTAAATTGATTTTTGTTGAAGTTGCTTGCATTGAATTTTCTTTTAGTTTGATGGTTATAAGATCTCCAACTATAGAGGATAGAGGCTCTAGATTCCAAATTCCCAGATTGGTCATATTGCATCGATTTCTATGGGAAAGAGTTACTGCTACTGCATCCCTGATCAATGTTCTGCAAAGATTGAAGTAGTTTAATCTTTCTTGTAATTAGGTCTCTTTTCAAGCATTGGTTACTTTTGTTCTTGTTATTTTATACTACATCTTCATAGCATTTCTCGTAGACAATCACAAGCCTCAGACAGAGTACACTCTTGGAATAAAAAGATGCTCTCGGATTGATAATTAATGTGAGATAATTAGGTGTTCAAAAGATACCTTCTTATGACTCGACATTTTGGCGTCGTTGCCAGGGAGAGTGTATGCCATTTTAAAAGAGTAATGCACAACTGATTTTCTTCTGTTTGCAAGGAATTGGGTATTAAAGACGGAAGGTAAGAACCTGCGCACTGGGCAAGAAACACACTTGCTCGCAGCCCGCTTTACAGCAGAAGTAAGTAAGCTTCTTTCTTTAGGTAGGAATGAAGGTTTTTTTTCTTTGAATGAATAAATAAACTAAGCAAAACAAAATTCCTCCTAAAACTGAAAAACCTAAGGGATTGGTGACCCTTGGGCGCACGAACTTTATTGAAGAAATCCTTAAAATAATTGAATCTCAGCCATCAGTGGGATTTAAAAGAACTACTTCTAGACAACCTACTAGTTCCCTTTAGGCTACAGAATCACCATCTGAAGCCTTCGCTGAGATACACAGTCAAACAGAGGGAATTGAGCAAATATTCCCAAGAAATTGAGAATCCTTGCATAAGTTTCCTTCAAAAAGGGAACTCCAGCAATCTCCGAGAAGGAGAAGGGGAAACGAGAGAAATCACAGACTTGAAATCTCTTATTTAAACTGCCTAGACAATCAGCAGCCCAGATAAGGGAAGTGTTGTTCAAATTATTCAGAACTAAGGTCTTGAAACGCCTCAAACAGTAGGCCGACAGGAAAAACTTATTATCCCAGATAAAGGGAGTGTTGTCAAAACTATTCCTGCCCCTACTCGTCAACCTAGAAATTCCCTAGAAATCCCAGAGGGATATTGGCATATGTTCGATCAAATGGCCCAGAACCAAAACCAAAATTAGCAAAAGACCTCTACACTGCAATATCCCATAGTAGATACTGCAGTTAATGCACCCATGAAAGCTATTCCTGTTCAACATATTCCTACATTTCACGGCTTAACATCAGAGGACCCATATGCGTTTTTATTTGAGTTTGATGTGCTATGTAGAGGCTACGATTATACCACCGATGCCCAAAAACTAAAACTATTCCCTTCTACATTAAAAGGGGTAGACCTACGATGGTTTATGGGATTAGGTGGAGGTTTCATAACCGATTGGGATCATATGAAAGCTGCATTTTTAAAGAAATATCAAGATTATTGCAGGTCTCGGGAATTAAAAGATGAAATATTTCAAATGACAGCAAAACCAAGTGATACCTTGGAAGAGTATGTGGAAAGATTCCAATACAATATTCAGAGATCCCCTTATGCATCCGCACCCTTACCTGACAATGTTTTAAAAACTGCATTAATTAGGGGAATGAAAGATCAGTGGGTTGAAACATTGAACCTTATGGGAAAAGGTGATATATACTAGGAAAGTTATCCTGACATTGTTGATTTGTGTATCAGGTGTTCGAGGGGCAATAAAAGGTTGAAATCAGCAGACCGTGATACAATTACAAAAGAAAATAAAACTTCTAATGAAGGTTTGACTCATGCAGAGATTGGAAATATGCTAGAAGACTTTAAGACAAACATACTTGGGACTCTAACAACACAGTTCGATATTATGCAAGCCAAACAGAAATAGGCAGAAGCAGAGCAGAACTTGGTAATATTCTATCCCAGATGTACAAAAAAGCACATCCACAAAGAATTCCCATTGGATGTGATTAAAGTCTATGCCATTTGCACAAAAGATCACCCTACAGAAGGATGTCCTTCGCTCCCTGGTCTAAAATTAGTTTATAAGGAGGAAAAAAAATAATCGGAAATGGTATGTCTGCTTAAACAACGTCGAAAATGGCAGCCACGACCATCAGGTATGCAAAATGATCCATTTTATTTTCAACCTCCTCAATATAATGCCAAACAATATAGTGGGATGTGGCAGAATCAACCATCTTTCCCTAATTGGTCACAACAGCCATTTCCCCCCACATCTTGGCCCAATAAAACAAATCAAAATAACTGGCCTAATTTTCCTTTTTATCCACCATTCTGGCCTACACAATGGTCCCCTTCTACTTCTCAGCCCTGGCAGTCAAACTGGAAAAAACCTCTGAATCATCCAGCCAGATCAATTCCTCTCTCTCAACCTACACTGCTAGCTCCTTACCCAAACCCCCAAATCAATTTAAGACCACAACTCCCAGCCCAGCCCAACCCAAACCAAAACAATAGGCCAGTTCAGTCTGTTCAAATCATGGAACCCCCAGAAGTAGAAACTGAACTGAGGGAGTGTAATGATCTTCAATTAAGGTCTGGGCGTATAATAAAAACAGAGAGAAACAATGATGATCATATTGAAGATCAGTTACCTGTAGAAAAAACAGAACAAAATGAGAAGGAAGTGCAACAACAAGTAACAAATTCCTCTCCATCATTCCCAGAACGATTAATTATACCTAGAACATTAGAACAACCTAATTTTTATCTTCTGGGAGAATTAAAAAATTTATGTATAAAAATCCCTCTCCTCCAAGCTATTCAAGATATTCCTATATATGCAAAAACCATTAAGGAATTATGCATAAAGAAGCCCAAGAGGAGAACAACAACAAATCCTACTGTCCACATAGTCGGTACTTTATCTGATCTATTATCAGGAATGGAAACACCCATCAAATATGAAGACCCAGGGAATCATATAGTGACAGTACAGATCAATGATCAATAATTTCCAAATTCCTTAGTTTATTTGGGGGTAGAAATCAATATTTTAACCACCACCACCTGTCAAAAACTTGGCATTACATCACTAGAACCAACAACAACTTTGTTGGAATTGGCTGACCGATCAGTAGTCAAACCAGAAGGTATAATACAAGATGTAATGGTATCTATATATTCCTGGGAACACCCTGTTGACTTCCTAGTTATCAATCCAAAGAATCGACTAGATGGACATCCGCTAATTCTAGGTAGACCTTCGTGTTTAAAATAAAAACAGTTGCCTCTCAAGACGAGATTGGGCCTACAGATTGCCAGAAGCATTGTGGGCATATCGAACAACGTGGAGACCTACCACAAGATATTCACCATACCAATTGGTATTTGGAAAGGAACCCATCTTTCCTATCGAATTCGAGATTCAAACATTAAGAACAGCTCAAAAGGTGGGTCTGGATTTGAATGAAGCCCAGGCTAAAAGACTGCAGCAAATTAACGAGCTGGATGAAATAAGGCTCTCTGCTCTTCAGCACACAGCATTAATCCAGCAACAGAGATCCAAATGGCATGATGCCCATATCAAAGAAAAGATATTCCACGAAGGATATTGGGCACTCCTATATGATTCCAGGTTCCAGGATTTCCCAGGAAAACTCCAGACACGATGGCTTGGACCCTATGAAATATAGAAAGTGCATGATAATGGCATTGTTACATTAGTTACCATCGATGGATCTGGACACTCCTTCAAGGTAAATGGGCATCGAGTACGATTATATCATAAACCACTTACCCGGGAATCCTTTTACCAACAGTTTTGGGAAGATTCTACAATGGAAATTCTTGCTGAAGGGGAGAAATCCTCCTCGGCACCAGTTTGACAAATCACTTCTTTTTAAATTTTTGTACATAAAGAATTTTTTGTTTTTTTTCCCTTGTTGTTTTATGGACTTTGTTTTCAGACATTTGGTTTATATTACTTCTTTACTTTTTATCGTTTGTATCATGAAATTTGATTTCTTTGAAAGAGAAAAAGAAAAAAATTATGTTTATTTCGTTGCTCTGTTGTTCCTTTCCAAAGGAACAACACTCTGTTGTTCCTTTTGAACAGAATAGCAGTTCCGCAGACTGTTCTTGTTGTTCCTTTCCAAAGGAATAGCACTTCCGCAGATTTGTTTTTGATGTTCCTTTCGAAAGGAACAGTAGTTCCGCAGAGTATTTTCTTGCTGTTCCTTTTAAAAGAAACAGCAGTTTCGCAGATTGTTTTTGTTGTTCCTTTTAAAAGGAACAACACTTTTTGTGTGGATTGTCTTTTGTTTTAAACCAGCATGATTGTATTTTTATTATTTTTCTAAAGGAAAATATATCATTTACATACAATCATACAAATTAAAGCTTACTGTAATCAACAAATCAAAAGAAATCGTCATCTTTTCACGAAAATTGTTTAGTAATGATAAGAAAGAAAGAAAAAGGGGCATGATCAATAACATAACTTTGCTATCTTATTACCATCGAATTAATCCGATCGACTATCTTTATCATGATTGGTTCTTCCCATATACTATAATTTTCTTTGATGTTTATCTATGGAATAATAATAAGGGTATATTCCTTTCTATTGAGATGTTCAGACTTCTTCCACCATCCCTACTCTTAAGAAGTGTTGAGCCATCCCTTATGTTTAACTGAGGAAAGATGTTGTTTTCTAAATGAAAGAAAAAATATTTTTCAATAATAATGATTTTGCAGATGGAGGATAGGGGGTCTCATCAAGAGCCAGCCTACTGTGATCATAGGAAAGATAGTGAAGTGGCATTCCCATTATGGCCACCAAACCAGGGAGATGGTCCAATAAACAAATTGAAAAATCAAGAAGTCCTTGGAACAGGAGGTCTCATCACGAGCCGGCCTACCCACCTTTCACTTCTTCCCAGTGAACGGCATTGTGGCTTATCTGGTCACCAAGCCAGCACAATGGCCTCCGTCATGATATTCAATAAAAAAAAAAGGGGGCACTTTCTCAGCATACATAAAGGACAATGGTTCCGTGGGTAACAAAGCAACTTTGTCAAGGTTATGGACACCTGTCAGCAGCAGATCTCTGCTGATGGTATTGAAGTCACACCTATACACATCAATAGTTACATTTAACCCTTTTTCCTATATCCTTATTTAATGTCAAAAGAAAATATGAAACCCTTACCTTTACCTCCGAACCTATTACACATGAAAATAGTTATAAGTCGATCATATTAATCCAAAATGGTAAATAATGCAATTATACTTATGGTTATCATATGCTGTCCCTTTTCCTTGTATTTGAATCATTACAAAATGATTTTCTATTTATTAACGATTTATTACATGCATTGATTTCAGTATTTGTTGCAATTTGATTGAACGTATAATAATTTCGGTCGCTTTTTACTATTGTACTGTTGCTGTGCCACACATGTTATTCTCAATTAACGGTCGAGGACACCCTTTCATTCATTCGGGGGGCGTGGATATCTGCATGCAAATCAAACTCCAAGATTTCCTCGAACCAAACCCCTGTATTTTAGAAAATAACAAATTTTCGATGAACTATGTTTTACTGTTCCATTGTGATTACTGAGTGTTGAGAAACTTACAGAGCGCAAAGATGGGAGGACGGCCAATTCGCAGTGAACCTCAAGTGCTGATCATCTCTGATGTTGCACGAGCAATTTTAGAAAGACTGGGATGGACTACATATTTCATGAGAATGTAGCAACCCCATGAAGCAGTGGCCACCAAATTCTTACTGAACCTACAGGAGGGATCCTCCATGGTCAGAGGGAGGCGGATAGTTGTATCCGACGAAATAATTGCAGAAGTGTCTGGAATTCCCGCGCAAGGAACTATCTGGACTCAGAAGAAGATTAGGATTCAGGAAGCCATAAAAAATTTTCAAGATGACGGACAAACGCTAGTCATCAAAGGTAGAGGAGTCGAGCCAGCGTCACTAGGAGAGTCGTGGACAGAGTTAGCCAAAATTGTGCAGGCTTACATAACGTGCGACGGAAGGAAGGATGTGGTAAGACCTCGCCACCTTAAGCTGCTAGCCGTATTAAAATAGAAATGCACCATTAATTTGCCTGCATTTTTAAATTCTTTGTTGCATGATATTGCTCGTAGTATAAGAAAAGTCCGACATGCAGATATGGTGGTCAGCCACCATTGTTTAATTCGTTTAATTGTGAGTCATAGCCTCGCCCAGCAACAGACCAGCTGGGAAGAATTAATATTCTCTATGGATGGAGGGTTTGCTCTACCCGCTTTAAGACGGAAAAGGATGGTCGGCTCAATTGTTGAGCCTTCTACTCATAGATAGTTCCGACGGTTAAAATGAATTAGAAGGATGGTGGAAGAACTTCCGGGCAGTAGCCAGCCCCTGGAGTTGCAGAGTTCAGAGGAGGAACAGCCTCCACAATTGGAGGGAGTAAGCCCTCGCACTGACGAGGAAGAGAAATTAGAGGAAGTAAGCCCTCAGACTGATGAGGACGAACAATTGGAAGGAGAAATTCGCTACTCGGACGAAGAAGAAATAAGCCGCCAATCCAGTAGTGAAAAACAACCCAGTGTAGAGGAAAAAGGAATCGAAGGAAATTCTGAAGAAGAAGAATTTGAGGGAGAAATTCGGTATTCAGATGAAGAGGAAGGAAGTTACCACACCAGTGCAGAGGATGAGGACAATCATAGCAGCAATAAAGATGAAACAGAGCTGCCCGAAAATGTTACCGTGAGTCCTTTACAGGAAGATCAATTGGCCCAGATTTTGGCCAATATGAGTAATTATGTACGGCCGCATAGCCCCTTGGATCTCAATATAGATATTAACCAACTTCCAGAATACTCTACTATTGACAAAGAAACAGCAGCAGAAAAGCTGGAAGAAACAACAAGCCCTAGCGAAGCTAGGGTTGCTTCTCCTGAGAGGCGTGAACAGGAGGAAGAGTACATTGAACCAATATCCCAACCTGGAAGCCCCCAGGAAAAAGCAGAATCAACTGAGAATGTGATTACAAGAGAATTGAGCCAAGGGCATATGAATGTAGAAGAGGAGCCCCAAGAGGAAGAACAACAAGAGGATTTTACTGAAAACATGGCTGATATGGGCCAAAATTCTGTTGAACAAACGAGTGCAGATAGAGGAGTGGCTGTTCCATTGAGAAATAAGAAAGAAACAGCTGATATTGAGAAGCTCCGAAAGGAGCGAATAAAGCTTCATAAATTAGTTGAACAGCTCAGGCAGACTATTAGGGTTCTGAAAATGAAATACATGCCCAAGAAAACCCCTAAGAGAAGGAGCATTGCCAGCAAACGAAGCTTGAAAAAGAGAAGAGTAATTGCTGGTAGGAACCCTCAAGTTACAAAAGAAACCATACCTGAGCCTAATTATGAGGATGTGGAGCAACAAACAGCTGTTCCAACACAAGTTGTTCCAGAGGAACCAGTTTTGAGTGAAAATAGGCAATCTAGCAGTCAGCACACTTTCAGTGAGCCAACACTGCTTAGACTTCAGGAAGAATTGACACAGGCCCGATTAGAAAGGCAGAGATTGGAGGAGGATACTGTTCCAAGAACAAGATATCAGGAATTGCAGCAACGAATGAAAATTATTCATGAAGCAGAAGCTGAAGCTCATGAAAAATGACGGGAAGCAGAGGTAAAGGCTGATAAGGTAATGAACCAACTAAAATTAGCCTACACTCGAATGGACACTCTCTGCTCCTTGTATACTGATGTCTTAGCCTATAGATGCCCAGCCAAAAACTATGCTCTGTTTTTACTAGAAAGATATTTACAATTAAAGATCAAGGCAGTTAGGGCAGGGAAATCCATAGAGCTAAATACAGTAGATGATTTGATATCATGCTGCAAACTTTATGGGATCAAAGTACAACGCTTATTATGTGAATTTTATTTTCATAACCTCATACTTGAAAATGACTGTGAATCAAACCCTAGCCCTTTTATTGGATATTTTCAGTTTCAGGCATTCATTTCTTTTGCTGTAAACCAATTAAAATGGCTTAAAGCCTATAGCGCCTTTCAAAGACAAGAAAATGGATTAGATCTATGGGTCAGAAGTGAACCTCAGAACGCACGTCAGTTTTGGGCTAGACAGAAACACTTGATGACAAGGGAAGGTGTTACCCGAATTCTGGGGCTTGTCCATAAATCAGTCATTTTGAATGGAACAGATTATTTTTCATCCATTAGGAACCAAGCCTACATAGCAGCCAAAGTCCGATGGAAAACCTCAAATTAGAATGTACAAAATAGGGAACCATTTAATTATAGAAACTTTGGGTTAGCTGCAGACCGTCTCATTTCCTATAGCCATCTTATTTTAAAAGAAGGACCATATTGGTTAGGATGTAGATTTCGCAGCCCTATTGTATGGTACCCTGCTTCGGATTACAAGGCTATTTATGAACTTCCTGAAGGACAGACATAACATATTTTTGAGGAATTAGCTACAGTCCATGGTTTTAGGCCTGTGGATGATAAACCTTATCCGGCTTATTCTTTGACTGCTCTCCATGTGAACTATAGTTTTCATGAGGGCATGAAAATGATTAAGCAGGGGGGTATGTTGAGCATTGAAAGAGGTATGAAATTATTGTACATTTGCTCATTCTTTACCATAAATATACTCCTATTTTCCCTTTGAAAGGTAATTCATCATAGGAATTATAATAGAATTGGAAAGGTTTACATTTAATACAAAAAGGTGACTAAAAGCTATTTTTTATTGACAAACAGGAATTCGCAGAGGTGAACAGCTGTACCAAAGGCATGGCTGAGAACAATCTAACTGCTGCTCCATCAGCATCAAATCATATCCAGCCAAAGGCAAGGAGATCTGAATGAATAGCCCAGAAAAGGCAGGAAGCAGCTCGGCCACAATCAGCATAAACAGAACGATGACTAAAACATAGAGGAAAGAATCCCTCAGGATCTTTCAATCCTGAGGGATCGTTGTTTAAACTTATCTTATTTCTTGATTGGTCCGTCGAAGGATTGATATATAGAACCACGTCTTTTAGTGACGGGGGGACGGATCGTTGTTGTTATTGGGAATCATTCGAAAGACTTTACATTTTCTTTGTTATATTAACTCTCTATTTGAGAGAAAACCTTTCTGTAAGACTCTATGTTAGTTTAATACAAAGCACGCGTCTCATTTACTTTCCGTAATTCTGAATTAGCCCAGCGGTATTTCACTGGCGCTAAGGGCCCGACTCTGGTAGAATTACTTCACTCTTTGTATTCTATTCTTTATTTACTGTTGTGTGGAGTGCGTTTCATGTTTGAATTGATTTATTGTTGATCAGATTAAATACAGAGTCACTGTTGTTCCGTTTCTTTACATAAGCATAATTCGCTGTTCTATTATTTCGCTGCAATGACTTGTATCTGATTCGAACTGTTGTTCCTTTAGTTTGTGATCTGTTGTAATCATGGTTGTGTGGTGAGAAGCTGTCGACAGAATTGAAGCATAGGAATTTAGTGCTTTGAGTGTGTTAGAATTGTAATTGTTGTTCAATTTCCATTGCTGTTCCATTTCTGTTTGTTATAATTATACGTTGTTGTTCCTTTTTAAATTGCATTTTGTTTAAGTTGATTTCATTAAATTTTCTTTCAGTTTGATGGTTATAAGATCTCCAACTGTAGAGGATAGAGGCTCTAGCTTCCAAATTCCCAGATTGGTCATCTTGCATCGATTTCTAAGGGAAAGAGTTACTGCTACTGCATCCCTGATCGATGTTCTGCAAAGATTAAAGTAGTTTTATCTTTCCATTCATGTCACTGTAATTAGGTTTCTTTTCAAGCATTGGTTTTTTTTATTTTATACTACATCTTCATAGCGTTGATCTTAGACAATTGCAAGCCTCAGACAGAGTACACTCTTGGAATAAAAAGACGCTCCCGGATTGATAATTAATGTGAGATAATTAGGTGTTCAAAAGATACCTTTTTATGCCTCGCACAATGCACAAAATTTAATCAAATCCACAGTTCACCATCATGTCGGCATCACCAACAGCACCAGGATTTTCGACCAGAATTACCAGCTTAACGCTTCAACTCCTTCATATATTAATACCCTTGGAAATGTTCAAACCAACATGGAGGAACAGCAACATGCACAGTTCACACAAACCATAATAGAGTATGAGAAAAAAAATAGAATGCATAGGGACAAAGGATAAGGGTAGTAAATGCAAGCATTAATGGGTAGAAAAATGTTAAAAATGGGGGTTGGATACCATGTCAGACCAGGAGTAACTCCACGAATAACTTTTTTCTTTTGCTTTAAGATAAAACATAGATATATACCTAGAGAGGGAGACTATTGTGTTTAATATCACAATGTCTCTCTGCCTTCCAACTCCCTTTATTTTGATATCTATAATATTTACATGGATTTACATAATCCCAAAGATTAGGTCTCAACACGGAGAAACCTTCTCTAATTAATTCTTATCATAAATGAAATTATCATAGTTGATATTTGTGGATTTAATTATCATGACTTTAGTCTTGTTAGTATTAACATTCATACATGTCTTGGAGAAATAATCATGGAGGGTTCTAGTTGCTCGTTGATATCATCAGGGCTTTTGGCAAGAATAAAGAGATCGCCAGCATAAAGGAGAACAGTAATGGTTATACCAGCGAGCTTGGGACCTTCAAAACCAACAACTTTTAAACATTATTCAAGCTTGTAAATGTAAATGCCAAAAAGGTTGGGGGGTAGGGGACATACTTACTTAACATTGATGTTGTATTTAATCTCTTTATACTAACCCTTGGTGCTCTTAAGCTTAGAAATAACATTCTTTCACAACCTAGTAACAAAAACCCTTAGCCCGGTGCCCTAGCTATTCCTTTGTTGTTCCCTTGTTGTGCCCTAGTTGTTCATTTGTTGTTCCTTGTTTTTCCCTAGCTGTTCCTTTGTTGTTCCCTTGTTGTTCCCTTGTTGTGCCCAAGAACATGACCCTTCGAGAAAAATCGCGCGCGCTACCTATGCTAGCTGATGGCCATCTCTAAAACCTAGGGCTCGCCCAATCGTTAGCCATGGAAGAGATGGGCTCCTCCCAGCCTCCTTTCCCTCCCCCGCCGGAAGTCGATGCGTTCATGGCCCTGCTGGCCTCGTAGCCCAAGAAGAGAAGAAACGAAGCCTCAAAATTTGTAAAGCGTATGGAAGAAATCCCCTCGGTTGATCTGCCCCTAGAAGAACCTATGAAGGTCGCTCTTTCTCTTGCAGATCGGGTGCTCGTGGGTCGGTTCGTGGGATTGTGGCCCTCCCCAAAAAAAAAAAAATATTGGGTGATCAAAATCAAACCGATCTTGAACAACACACCGTACTTAGGAAGAGGCTGGGGTTCCTCTTCGAGTTCACATTCATGAGAAAAGTGACCCGATATTCCAAATGGACCATATCATGGGTCCTCGGTGGCCCCTATCCTAATCCCACGGACACCGCATTTCGACCATCTCGAGGACGTTCCAAATTGTCGTACCGCTTGCTACCGTCGAACTTACCACCATTGTTGAGTTGGGAACCGAAATTCAGATAGGAAATCATTTTGCAATTCAGAGTAGGATTAACAACAACAAATATCAAGATGATTGCGCCAGATCTACATTGAAGCAGATCCTCGGTAGCAGATTACCAGAAGCCATCAAAGTAATCGTAGAGGGTGGAAACACGCTCCGTGCTTCCGAAACTATGAACGCTACCTTAAATGTCGAGGGTGTCACGAGTACGGCCACTTTGTCAAGAATTGTCCCAAGAGCACATCGCAAGTTAGAGAAAAGGAGGAAGGATGGCAGTAGGCGAAAAAAGCCAAAGGAAATCCTAAACCAACCCCAAATCAACAAGGGTTAGGAAAGCAGAAGCAAGGGAATGGGAATCAGTCACAAGCCCGCCCCAAGGAATAAGGCAACAAATTCGAGCCACTAAGCTCCAAACAAGCATAAGCTCAAGAGGTGGAAGCAAGGAAAGAAAATCTGCCAGAAAAAACCTCTCCAATCAATCCATTACTGTTACCATCTTCAGAGACTGTCTAAGAAAGTAAAGAGGCTACTCCAGAGAAGGAGGACCAAGACTCGGAAGGCACAGAGGAGGAAGAAGAAATACTGGATTCACAAAATACAGTTCGAATATCGGCAAGGGGACAGAAGACCTCCCGTGAGAAACGAGAACAGAAAACATTTAAGGATAAGCTACAAGGTAGCCAGCAGACGTTGGAGAAACTTCTGGGCAAAAACCCTAAAGTGACAAGAAAGCAAGGACAGGGATCCAAAAGGGTCCTAAACTCTTCTAAAAGTAAGTAATGAAGATAGTCTCTTGGAACTGTAGAGGGCTGGGAAGTAAAATAAAAGAAGAAGCAATGAAGAGTCTTATAAGGAAAGAAAACCCAGATATCCTTATCATCCAGGAGACAAAGTTGGAGGAAGGCGCCTTTCTCCAATGCAGTTTTCAATTTTGGAACAACAGTGGAAGACAGGTAGTATCTGCTAGAGGAGCCTCTGGAGGTCTCGGTATTCTTTGGAATGAGGCAAGGGTAAAAAAAATGTCGGATATGTAAAATACCCATTGGATGCTCATGAAATTCCAGCACCAAGATTCAAAGGAAACTTTTAGCTTGCTCAATGTGTACGTTCCAGCAAGTGCAGGGGAAAAAAAGAGCTGCTGAGATTCGATTCGAGCTCTCCCAAATGAATAAACCATGGAGAATATCATTCTAGTTGGAGATCTCAACATTACTCTCAGGCTAGATGAAAAAAGAGGAGGTTTCATTGTCAAAGATCCTGCTCGTGAGTGGGTTGAGGACATCATCCAGGACTGGGATCTGCTCGATATAAAGCCCACCAGAGGTAAGTACACTTGGACCAATAGAAGAATAGGCCCTAGTCACATAGCTGCTAGGCTAGACAGATTCCTTATCCAAAGTTCCCATCTGCTCTTAGGATTAGATGCTAAATCTGAAATCCTCACCTCGAGTGTCTCTGACCACAAGCCAATCAAACTAGAACTCAATACTCATAGAAATTTTGGCCCCAATCAAATCGTTCCACATCATACTCTTCCAAGGTCTCATTTGGTTTTGATGTCATTTGGAATATCTCATATTTTAATTCCCGAGACCTACAATAATCTTGATATTTCTTTAAAAATGCAACCTTCATATGATCCCAATCAGTTATGACACCTCCACCTAATCCCATAAACCATCGTATGGCTACCCCTTTTAATGTAGAAGGGAATAGTTTTAGTTTTTTGGCATCAGTGGTGTAATCGTATCCTCTGCACAGCACATCAAACTCAAATAAAAATGCATCTGGGTCCTATGATGTTAAGCCGTGAAATGTAGGAATATGTTGAAGAGGAATATCTTTCATGGGTGCATTAACTACAGTATCTACTATGGGATATTGCAGTGTAGAGGTCTGCTGTTGATTCTAGTTTTGGTTCTGGGCCATTTGATCGAAGATATGCCAATGTCCTTCTGGGATTTCCAAGGAATTTCAAGGTTGACGAGTAGGGGCAGGAATAGTTTTGACAACACTCCCTTTATCTGGGATAATAAGTTTTCCTGTCGACCTACTGTTTGAGGTGATTCAGGACCTTGGTTCTGAATAAGTTGAACAACACTTCCCTTATCTGGGTTGCTTATTGTTTGGGTAGTTTCAATAGGAGATTTCAAGTCTGTGATTTCTCCCGTTTCCCCTTGTCCTTCTTGGAGATTACTAGCGTTCCCTTCGTGAAGGAAACCTGTGCAAGGATTCTCAATTTCTTGGAAATCTTGCTCAATTCCCTATGTTTGACTATGTATCTCAGCAAAGGCTTCAGATGGTGATTCTGTAGCCTGAAGGGAACTAGTAGGCTGTCTCGAAGTAGTTCTTTTAAATCCTACTGATGGCTGAGATTCAGTTCTTTTATGGATTTCGTCAATAAAGGTTGTGTGCCCAAGGGTCACCAGTCCCTTAGGTTTTTCAGTTTTAGGAGGAATTTTGTTTTGCTTAGTTGATTTATTCATTCAAAGAAACAAACCTTCATTCCTACCTAAAGAAAGAAGCTTACCTACTTATGTTGTAAAGCGGGCTGCGAGCAAGTGTGTTTCTTGCCTAGTGCACAGGTTCTTACCTTCCGTCTTTAATACCCAATTCTTCGGAAGCAGAAGAAAATCAACTGTGCATTACTCCTTTAAAATGGCATACACTCTCCCCGACAACGGCGCCAAAATGTCGAGTCATAAAAAAGTATCTTTTGAACACCTAATTAGCCCACATTAATCATCAATCCGGGAGTGTCTTTTTATTCCAAGAGTGTACTATGTCTGAGACTGCAATTGTCTAAGAGCAATGTTGTGAAGATGTAGTATAAGATAACGAAATCAAACGTAACCAATGCTTGAAAAGGAACCTAATTACAGTGACATGAATGGAAATATTAAACTACTTCAATCTTTGCAGAACATCGATTAGGGATGCAGTAGCAGTAACTCTTTCCCTTAGAAATCGATGCAAGATGACCAATTTGGGGACTGGGAAGCTAAAGCCTCTATCCTCTACATTTGGAGATCTTTAAAGAAATCAAACCGAAAGAAACTTAAACAAAACACAATTTTGAAAAGGAACAGCAATGTGTGACTACAACTCTTCTATCTACCAGTCAAAGATTATAAATGAGTAATGAACAAAAATGGAACAGCAACGCGATTTGAATAGCAATTACAATTCTAACATATTCAAGGCACTAGATTTCTATGCTTCAACTCTGTCGATAGCTTCTCACTGCGCAACCATCAATTATAACATATTATAAACTAAAGGAACAACAATTCAAATAAGATACGAGTCAGTGAAGCTTCTATGATAACAACGAAGTAATAGAACAACGAATTATGCTTATTGTAAAGAAACAAAACAAAAATGACTCAGTATTTGATCCGATCAACAATGAACCAATTCAAACATTAAACGCACTCCACACGACAGTAAACAAAGATTAGAATACAAAGAGCGAAGTAATTCCACCAGAGCCGGGCCCTTAGTGCCAATGAAATACCGCTGGGCTAATTCAGAATTGCAGAAGGTAAATATAACGTGTGTTTTGTATTAAACCAACATAAAGTCTTACAAAAAGGTTTTCTCTCAAACAGAGAGTTAATATAACAGAGAAAAATGCAAAGTCTTTCGACCGATTCCCAATAACAATAACGATCCCTCCCCCCATCACTAAAGGACGTGGTATTATATATCAATTCTTCAACAGACCAATCAAAGAACAAGATAAGTTTGAACAGCGATCCCTCAGGATCGAAAGATCCTGAGGGATTCGCTCCTCTGTGTTTAGTCATCGTTCTGTTTGTGCTGACCGAGGCCGAGCTATTCCCTGCCTTTTCTGGGCTATTCGTTCAGATCTCCTTGCCTTTGGTTGGATATGATTCAATGCTGATGGAGTAATATTTAGATTGTTCTCAACCACGCCTTTGGTACAGTTGTTCACCTCTTCGAATTCCTGTTTGTCAACCAAAAAGTAGCTTTTAGTCACCTTTTCATAGTAATCATAAACCTTTCCAATTCTATTGTAATTCCTATGATAGATTACCTTTTCAAGGCAAACAGGAGTATATTTATGATAAAGAATGAGTAAATATACAATAATTTCATACCTCTTTCACTGCCCAACATACCCCCCTGCTTAATCATTTTCATGCCCTCATGAAAACTATAGTTCACATGGAGAGCAGTCAAAGAATAAGCCGAATAAGGTTTGTCATCCACAGGCCTAAAACCATGTGTGCAGCTAATTCCTCAAAATTATGTTCTGTCTATCCTTCAGGAAGTTCATAAATAGCCTTGTAATCCGAAGCAGGGTACCATACAATAGGGCTACGAAATCTACATCCTATTCATCCTAACCAATACAGCATTGTCAAGTGCATGGAAGATGGCTATAGCTTCATGGGGTTCTTGTATTCTCAAGAAATATGTAATCCACCCTTACTTTTCAGGATTGTTCGTGCAAATATCAAAGACGATCAATATCAAGGTCCACTCCTCAATTGGTCGCCCTCCCATTTCGAGTTCTCATATCTTTTCCTTTCGGTAAGAATCACAAGCAATGGAACAACAAAGACAAGCTCATTGAATATTTGTTGTTTGCTAAAATGCAAGGGTTTGGTTCGAGGAAAATCTTGGTGTTTGATTTGCATGCAGACATCCACACCCCCCGAATGAATGAAAGGTCATCCTCGACCATCAATTGAGAATAACATGTGTGGCACAACAACAGTACAACAGTAAAAGCAGCCGTAATTATGATACATTCAATCAAATTGCAGCAATTACTGAAATCAATGCATGTAATAAATCGTTAATAAATAGAAAATCATTTTGTAATGATTCAAATACAAGGAGAAGGGACAACATATGATAACCATAAGTATAATTGCGTTATTTACCACTTTGGATTAATATGATCGACTTATGATGATTTTCATGTGTAATAGGTTTGGAGATAAAGGTAAGGGATTCATATTTTCATTTGACATTTAAATAAAGATATAGGAAAAAGGGTTAAATATAACTATTGATGTGTATAAGTGTGACTCCAATACCATCAGCAGAGCTCTGTTGCCCACAGGTGTGCATAACCTTGACATAGTTGCTTTCTTACCCATGGAACCATTGTCCTTTATGTATGCTGAGGAAGTGCTTTTTATTGAATATCGTGATGGAGGCCATTATGCTGGCTTGGTGACCAGATAAACCACAATGCCGTTCACCGGGAAGAAGTGAAAGGTGGGCAGGCCGGCTCGTGATGAGACCTCCTGTTCCAAGGACTTGATTTTTTCAATTGTTTGTTGGACCATTTCCCTGGTTTGGTGGCCATAATGGGAATGCCACTTCACTACCTTCCCTATGATCATGGTAGGATGGCTCTTGGTGAGATCCCCTATCCTCGATCTGCAAAATCATTATTAATGAAATATATATTTTTTTCTTCTTTTCTTTTACACACATCACTTTTCCTCAATTAATCATAAGGGATGGCTCATCACTCCTTAAGAGTAGGGATGGTGGAAGAAGTCTAAAAATCTCAATAGAAAGGAATATGCCCTTATTCTTATTCCATAGATAAACATCAAAGAAAATTATAGCATGTGGGAAAGAACCAATCATGATAAAAATAGTCAATCAGATTAATTCAATGGTACTAAAATAGCAAAGTTATGTCACTGATCATGCCCCTTTTTCCTTTTTTTTTTATCATTACTAGACAATTTTCGTGAAAATATGACGATTTATTTTGATTTGTTGATTACAGTAAGCTTTAATTTGTATGATTGTATATAAATGATATATTTGCCTTAAGAAAAGTAATTAAAAATTCAAAATTCTGGCTTAAAACAAAAAAAAAATCCACACAAAAAGTGTTGTTCCTTGTTAAAAAGAACAACAAATAACTTGTGAATCGTTGTTCCTTTCCGAATACCAATTGGTATGGTGAATATCCTGTGGTAGGTCTCCACGTTGTTCGATATGCCCACAATGCTTCTGGAAATCTGTAGGCCCAGTCTCCTTTATGAGAGGCAACTCTTTTTGTTAATATAGATTCGATTACTTTGTTTGTGCTCTCTACTTTGCCATTAGCCTGTGGGTGATATGGAGTCGTAATCTTGTGCTGAACGTGGTTGTTTTGCAATGTTTCAGCTAATTTGTTACCTACAAACTATGGTCCTCCATCTGTGATTATATCCCTTGGGAGGCCATAGCGCACAAAGATTTGGAAAATAAAGTGTATTACAGAGTCTTCTGTAGCTTTTGAAAGAGCTTCTGCCTAAACCCATTTGGTGACATACTCAGTTGCAACTAGGATGTACGTTTTTTGGTTTGATGGGGGGTTAATAGGACCAACGAAGTCGAGGGCCCAATGTTCAAACGGTTCAATCACTAGTTGGGGATTCAGAGTCATTTCATCAGACTGCCCAGGTCGACCTGCCCTTTGGCAGCTATCACATGCCTACACAAATTTTTTATCATCTTTAAAGATAGTAGGGCAATAGTAGCCTGTTCGTAAAACTTTGTGGGCAGTTCTATGATCTGCAAAATGTCTGCCACACTGTCCATCATGGCATTCTTTCAGGATGTCAAATACCTCATCCTCCCTAACGCATCTCCTTATTTGCATATCTGCACCTGTATGAAATAGGTAGCCTCCAATCCAAGAGAAGCAGGTACTGTGATGTATTATTTTCTTAGGTTCATTAAGAGACAAATGTTTAGGTAATTTACCTATTGCCAAATATTTCGCTATATCAGCATACCACGGTGTTCTGATAGTAACAACGAAGATATGTTCATCTGGAAAGTGGTCTTCAACTGCTTCTATATCTGTTGGCTTTTGCATTCTTGACAGAAAGTCAGCTACAAGGTTCTCTTTCCCAGGTCGATCTCTGATTGTGATGTCGAATTCCTGCAGTAAAATTAACCATCTTGTCACTCTTCCGTTTGTAACAGGTTTATTTGCTAAAAATTTAATGGTAGAGTGATCAATATATAGTACCACAGGATACCCAGTTATGTAATGCCTAAATCTGTTTATAGCATGAACTACAGCTAAAAATTCTTTCTCAGTCACAGTATAATTTAATTCAGCAGGGGATAGGTTTTTGCTAATATAGTAAATTGCATATGGCTTCTTGTCTTCCTCCTGCCCAAGTACTGCTCCAATTGTTGTGTCTGAGGCATCAGATGAGATTTGGAACGGCAAATTCCAATTTGGGCCCCTCGGTGCTGGGGCTGTTGAAACGAGATTCTTCAGATCATTAAAGGCATTGTCACATTTATCTGTCCAAGTGAAATCAACATTTCCAGTCAGTGCATATAAAGGTGCAGCTATTCGAGAATAATGTTCTATAAATCTTCTATAGTAACCAGAAAATCCAAGAAAGCTACGTACCTCTGTTTGTGTAGTAGGTGTAGGAATTAACAAGAGTATTTGAATTTTAGCCGGATCTACTTGAATTCCAGCTGCTGAAATATAATGCCCTAAGATAACTCCTTCGGTCATCATCATAAGACACTTTTCGTTGCTTAAGCAAAGCCTAGTGTCAATACATCTTTGCAATACCTTTTCTAGGTTTTCCAATGCAGGCTCAAAGTCATCCCCATAGGGTGTGAAATCATCCATATATACTTCAAGGCCTTCATTTATTAAGTCTGCAAAAATGCTGAGAATTTCCCTTTGAAAAGTAGCAGGGGCATTGCATAGGCCAAAAGGTAAGACTCAGTAGGCAAATGTCCCCCATGGACAGGTAAAAGTAGTTTTTTCCTGATCTTCAGGGGCAATCTGGATTTGATTGTACCCATTGAAGCCATCGAGGAAGGAAAAGAATTTCTTTCTTGCCAATGTGTCTAATACCTGGTCAATGAAAGGAAGGGGAAAGTGGTATTTTTGTGTTGCTTTATTAAGTTCACGGTAATCGACACATATCCTCCACTTCCCATTCTTTTTTGGTACTACCACTAGTGGGGAGACCCACTTGCTATCAGATATTGGGTAGATGAAATTAACATCCAATAGTTTTTGTAATTCTTCTTTCACAATATCTTTAAGGTGAGGATTTAGTCTCCTTTGAGGTTGGCGAATGGGTCTTGCATCTTTTTCAATGTAAATGTGGTGAGTACACAATTGAGGATCAATTCCTTTCATGTCGGGGTAATCCCATGCAAAGGCTGCTTTGTATTTTCGTAATAATTGGACCAATTTCTCTTCTTGTTCAACAGTGAGATTTTTATTAATATTTAAAGTTTTTCCCGGCTCAATTTCTACAACCTTGCTATTGCTCATAGAAGTAGTAGGTATTGTTTGATCAGGAATATCTTTGAAAGGATCTTCTTCTTCTTTATTATCGAATGCTGCTTTGATCATGTGACATTGCAAATGAGATCTAGTTTGTGACTTATTAATAAAATTATTAATGATATCATCCTCTATTTGATCTTTAAAATCAAGAGCATTTTCTATGGTTAGAGGTGATCTCATATTCTCCATAAGGTATGATGCAGGTGGTTTTCTTGTTGTGATTATTGATAGACTTGGCTGGGCTGGGGGATATAGGGCTAAATTCTTAACATAATTTCCCCTTGTAATTGTCATGTTGCCTTGTCAGCATCCAATATAAGCATCGGCAGTTGCCAACCAAGGTCTACCTAGAATTAACGGATGTCCATCTAGTCGATTCTTTGGATTGATAACCAGGAAGTCAGCAGGGTATTCCCAGGAATCTACAGATACCATTACATCTTGTAGTATACCTTCTGGTTTGACTACTGATCGATTAGCCAATTCCAACAAGGTTGTTGTTGGTTCTAGTGATGTAATGCCAAGTTTTTGACAGGTGGTGGTGGTTAAAATGTTGATTGCTGCCCCCAAATCAACTAAGGCATTTGGAAATGATTGACCATTGATCTGTATTGTCACTGTAGGATTTCCTGGGTCTTCATACTTGATGGGTGTTTCTATTCCTGATAATAAGTCAGATAAGGTCCGAATATTTGGACAATAGGATTGGTTGGTGTTCTCCTCTTCGGCTTCTTTATGCATAATTCCTTAATATTTTTTGCATATATAGGAATATCTTGAATAGCTTGGAGGAGAGGGATTTTTATGCACAAATTTTTTAATTCTCCCAGAAGATCGAAATTAGGTTGTTCTAATGGACGAGGTATAATTAATCGTTCTGGGAATGGTGGAGAGGAAGTTGTTACTTGTTGTTGATTTTGTTGTTGGTTATGTTGTTGGAATTCCTTCTTGCTTTGTTCTGTTTGTTCTGTAGGTAACAGATCTTCAATGTGGACATCATTGTTTCTCTCTATTTTGACTATACGCCCATACCTTAATTGAAGATCATTACACTCCCTTAGTTTAGTTTCTACTTCTGGGGGTTCCATGATTTGAATGGACTGAACTGGCCTATTGTTTGGGTTTCGGTTGGGTTGGGCTGGGAGTTGTGGTCTTAAATTGGTCTAGGGGTTTGTATAAGGAGCTGGAAGTGTAGGTTGAGAGAGAGGAATTGATCCAGCTGGTTGATTTGTAGGTTTTTTCCAGTTTGACTGCCAGGCCTGACTCTCAAAAGTAGAAGGGGACCATTGTGTAGGCCAGAAAGGTAGATAGAAAGGAAAGTTAGGCCAATTATTTTGATTTGTTTGATTTGGCCAAGATGTGGGAGGAAATGGCTGTTGTGACCAATTAGGGAAAGATGGTTGATTCTGCCACATCCCACTATATTGTTGAGTATTATATTGAGGAGGTTGAAAAGAAAATGGATCATTTGGCATACCTGATTGTCGTGGCTGCCATTGTCGGCGCTGATTAAGCAGACATACCACTTCCGATTCTTCTTCTACCTCCTTATAGACTGCTTTTAGGCGAGGAAGCGAAGGACATCCTTCTGTAGGGTGATCTTTTGTGCAAATGGCGCAAACTTTAATCATATCCAATGGGCATTCTTTGTGGCTATGCTTCTTTCTACATCTAGGATAGAATATTGCCAAGTTTTGCTCTACTTTTGCCTGTTTCTGTTTGGCTTGCATAATATCGAACTGTGTTGTTAGAACCCCGAGTATGTCTATCTTAAAGTCTTCCAACAGATTTCCAATCTCTGCACGAGTCACACCTTCATTAGAGGTCTTATTTTCCCTTGTGATCGTATCACGTTCCACTGATTTCAACCTCGAATTGCCCCTCGAACACCTGATACACAAATCAATGATGTTAGGATAATTTTCCTGATATATATCACCTTTTCCCATAATATTCAATGTTTCAACCCATTGATCTTTCATTCCCCTAATTAATGTGGTTTTCAAAACATTATCAGGTAAGGGTAAATATGCATAAGGGGATCTCTGAAGATTATATTGAAACCGTTCCACATACTCTTTCAAGGTCTCATTTGGTTTTGTTGTCATTTGAAATATCTCATCTTTTAATTCCCGAGACCTACAATAATCTTGATATTTCTTTAAAAATGCAGCTTTCATATGATCCCAATCAGTTATGACACCCCCACCTAATCCCATAAACCATCATAGGGCTGCCCCTTTTAATGTAGAAGGGAATAGCTTTAGTTTTTGGGCATCGGTGGCGTAATCGTATCCTCTGCACAGCACATCAAACTCAAATAAAAACGCATCTGGGTCTTCTGATGTTAAGCCATGAAATGTAGGAATGTGTTGAAGAGGAATAGCTTTCATGGGTGCATTAACTGCAGTATCTACTATAGGATATTGCATCGTAGAGGTCTGCTGCTGATTTTGGTTTTGGTTCTGGGCCATTTGATCGAAGATATGCCAATATCCCTCTGGGATTTCCTAGGAATTTCTAGGTTGACGAGTAGGGGCAGGAATAGTTTTGACAACACTCCCTTTATCTGGGATAATAAGTTTTTCCTGTCGACCTATTGTTTGAGGTGATTCAGGACCTTGGTTCTGAATAAGTTGAACAACACTTCTCTTATCTAGGCTGCTTATTGTTTGGGCAGTTTCAATAGGAGATTTCGAGTCTGTGATTTCTCCCGTTTCCCCTTCTCCTTCTTGGAGATTACTAGCGTTCCCTTCTTGAAGGAAACCTGTGCAAGGATTCTCAATTTCTTGGGAATCTTGCTCAATTCTCTCTGTTTGATTGTGTATCTTAGCAAAGGTTTCAAATGGTGATTCTGTAGCCTGAAGGGAACTAGTAGGTTGTCTAGAAGTAGTTCTTTTAAATCCTACTGATAGCTGAGATTCAGTTCTTTTAAATATTTTGTCAATAAAGGTTGTGCGCCCAAGGGTCACCGATCCCTTAGGTTTTTCATTTTTAGGAGGAATTTTGTTTCGCTCAGCTAATTTATTCATTCAAAGAAACAAGCTTTCATTCCTACCTAAAGAAAGAAGCTTACCTACTTCTGTTGTAAAGCGGGATGCGAGCAAGTGTGTTTCTTACCCAGTGCGCAGGTTCTTACCTTCCGTATTTAATACCCAATTCTTCGCAAGCAGAAGAAAATCAGCTGTGCATTCTCCTTTAAAATGGCATACACTCTCCCTGGCAATGGTGCCAAAATGTCAAGTCATAAAACGATATCTTTTGAACACCTAATTAGCCCACATTAATCATCAATCCGGGAGCGTCTTTTTATTCCAAGAGTGTACTCTGTCTGAGGCTTGCAATTGTCTAAGAGAAATGCTGTGAAGATGTAGTATATGATAATAAAATCAAAAGTAACTAATGCTTGAAAATAAACCTAATTACAGTGACATGAATGAAAATATTAAAATACTCCAATCTTTGCAGAACATCGATCAGGGATGCAGTAGCAGTAACTCTTTCCCTTAGAAATCGATGCAAGATGACCAATCTGGGGACTGGGAAGCTAAAGCCTCTATCCTCTACAGCTGGAGATCTTAAAGAAATCAAACCAAAAGCAGATTTGATGAAAGAAACTTAAACAAAACACAATCTGAAAAGGAACAACAATGTGTGACTACAACTATTCTGTCTACCAGTCGAAGATTATAAATAAGCGATGAACAGAAATGGAACAACAATGCGAATTGAACAACAATTACAATTCTAACATATTCAAAGCACTAGATTCCTATGTTTCAATTATGTCGACAACTTCTCACCATGCAACCATCAATTACAACATATTATAAACTAAAGGAACAACAATTCAAATCAGATACGAGTCAGTAAAGCTTTTATGGGAACAACTAAATAATAGAACAGCGAATTATGTTTATTGTAAAGAAACGAAATAGTGATGACTCTGTATTTGATCTGATCAAAAATAAACCAATTCAAACATGAAACACACTCCACACGACAATAAACAAATATTAGAATACAAAGAGCGAAGTAATTCCACCAGAGCCAGGCCCTTAGCGCCAGTGAAATACCGCTCGGCTAATTCAGAATTGCAGAAGGTAAATAAAACACGTGCTTTGTATTAAACCAACATAAAGTCTTACAGAGAGGTTTTCTCTCAAACATAGAGTTAATATAACATAGAAAATGTAAAGTATTTCGACCGATTCCCAATAACCATAACGATCCGTCCCCTTGTCCCTAAAGGATGTGGTCTTATATATCAACTCTTCGACGGACCAATCAAAGCACAAGATAAGTTTGAACAGCGATCCCTCAGGATCGAAAGATCCTGAGGGATTCTCTCCTCTGTGTTTAGTCATCATTCTGTTTGTGCTGACTGAGGCCGAGCTGTTCCCTACCTTTTCTGGGATATTCGTTCAGATCTCCTTGCCTTTGGCTGGATATGATTCAATGCTGATGGAGCAGCAGTTAGATTGTTCTCAACCACGCCTCTGGTACAGCTATTCACCTCTCCGAATTCCTGTTTGTCAAAAAAAAAGTACTTTTTAGTCATCTTTTCATAGTAATCATAAACCTTTCCAATTCTATTGTAATTCCTATGATAGATTACCTTTTCAAGGCAAACAAGAGTATATTTATGATAAAGAATGAGTAAATATACGATAATTTCATACCTCTTTCAGCACCTAACACTTAACGAGACGACTCCCTGCTGCTTGGAGAGGCTTCTCTGTGTACTGCTAAAAATTTTAAACAAGAAATTGATAAATTTTGTGAAGCATCTGGAAGCATGTTAAATACAGGCAAATGCAAACTCTATGGTTGGAATATCCCGGACTTAAGAACTGTCATCAATCATTCGATGTTTTGGGTTTGCTGGAACCACTCATTGGATCTCCTTCAAATACTTGGGTCTGCCGATGTTTCAAAGAAATTCCTTCAGCAGGGATTGGATTCCTTTGCTGGATAAATTCAAAGCCAAACTCTAGGGCTGGGGTACCTCTTGGCTCAATCTAGCTGGCAAGTTAGTCCTAATCAAATCGGTCTTAAACAGCCTCCCTATCTTCCAATCTTCCTTAATGCTTGCTCCCAAAGGCGTTCTCAGAAAAATGGATGCCCTAATTAGATATTTCTTTTGGAAAGGAGGGAAGCACAACTAGCACAAGTTTCCCCTGGTTAGTTGGGATAAGCTCTCTTCTCCCTATTATGAAGGTGGTCTCAACATCTTTGATATATTGAGATAATATGCAGCCCTATTCCCATTTCCCTTAGGTTATTTGATTTCAAAGTCAAACTCACTAAGGGTGGCCAACCATTTCACTTTCCCTACATTTATATTTGGTTGTTCAAATAGATACCTTAAACCACTGTGATTTCTCATCAGTACAAATTTCCTGGCAAGAAGATAATGCCTTGACTTCTTCAAAGCATGAATAATAGTTTTCAACTCATGATCATGAATCATGTAGTTCTGCGCGTGCTCATTTAATTTCCTGGAATCATAGCATACCACTTGTCCATCCTACATAAGGACTCCTCCAAGTCCTCTTTTACGAGCATCTGTACACACTGCGAACTCTTTATCCAGATCTACGATCTTAAGAACTGGAGAATTGGTCAACAATTGCTTCAGTTGCTCAAAACTAGCGGCACATTTTATGTCCACTCAAATTTCTTACCTTTTCTCTGCAAATATGTAATAGGATATGCAATGTGTGAGAATTTCCCGTTGAACCTCTTGTAATAACCTGCTAATCCCATAAATGTTTTGGCTTCCTCCACATTCTTAGGAGCTACCCACTCCCTTATGGCCTTTATCTTTTTTGGATCTACTGTTATACCTTCCTTGGAAACAACATGTCCCAAGTAGTGTACCTATGTATAAAAGAAATTTCATTTGTTAAGCTTAGAATATAATTGATGCTATATTAGAAATAGCAATATTTTTTCTAAATTCTCGACATTCTCTTCCTCATTCTCAGAATATGCCAAGATGTCATCAATAAATATAAAAACAAACTTTTCAAAATAAGGACGCAACATAATATTCATCAAACACATAAAAGTAGTTGGGGCATAAGTCAAACCGAATGGAACTACAACAAAATCATAATGCCCATACCTGGTCCTAAAAGCGATCTTGTAGATGTCCTCTTCTTTGATGTGCACCTAATGGTATCCCAATCTCAAATCAATCTTTGAGAACATGGTTTCTCCCTTCAAATGATCAAAAAAATCATCAATCCTCAACAATGGGTACATGTTCTTGACTGTCACCTTATTGAGCTTCCTGTAATCAATGCAGAACCTTAGAGTACCATCCTTCTTATTTACGCACAAGACCGGTGCACCCCAAGGTGATACACTCGGCCTAATGTATCCCTTGTCAAGAATTTCCTTCAGCTGCAACTTCAACTCTACTAATCTGGCGTGCTCATCTTGTAAGGTGCCTTTGATGTTGGTGCTGCCCCTGGTACCAACTCAATATAAAAGTACACTTCCCTGTGAGGAGGTAACTTTGGAATCTTTGCTGGGAACACATCCTAAAATTGTTTCAATACATGACACCTCTAGAAGATTTATGCATACTCAAAATCCTTACCCTTGTCATTGGAAATATGCACTGCAAACATCACACAATGTTTTCTACAACTGCGCTTAGCCTGCATAGCAGAGACCATCCTCACTGATGTAGGCTTCTTCTTTCCATACAAAATTCTCTTTTCTCCATTATCATCCAGGCACTCAATGGCCTTTTCATAGCAATCCACTTTGGTCTTGTGAAGGTACATCCAATCCATACCCAAAAGCATGTTATACGATCCCAATGGTCGTACATTCAAATGTGTCATTGTAGGCATACCATTTAACTTAAATGCACAAGATCTTACCCAATGGTGAACTCTCTTCTTAGTACCTGTAGCCAACTACACCAACCAAGATTCTATATGCACTTATTTTCTCAAGCCACACTTATCCACCAGGTTAGGATTAACATAAATATAATTAGATCCAGGATCAATCAAAATACAAATAACTTGATCACAAATCTTACTGTCCATATCAATGATAGATTCCTGGTGATCTGCCTGCCTATTGTCCACAGTTTCATAAATCTGAGGAATGTTATGACCAACATCGCCAATTGTTTACACCTCTTGTGCACTATAGGTCTAAGGTCTAACACCCTAATATTGCAAACAATCTATCTTGCGATGGTCTTTCCCACGTATCCAACATTATAATGGTGTTTTATCATCACCTCTAGTCTGCTTCTCTCCAGGTTTTGATCCATGTCCCTTCTCAACTGTATTGAACTTCTTGTAAGGAACCACATTTTCTTTCTCACCTGCATATTGAGGTCTTCCCCACTTTGGTGGTCATCTTCCTTTAGCTTTCTCATTTCCTTTAAATTCACTCTTAGGATCAACTTTTCTATTTGATTGTTCATACCAATGCTTCAGCTTCCGAATGGATTATTCTAACGATCTCGACTCATCGGAATCAACCTAGTATCTGTATACTATTGGAAGCCCCCTGATGAATCTTTGAACCTTGGCCTTCTCCTCCTTGAGTTAAGGCACATATCTCAACAACTCCTTGAACCTGCTAGTATACTCATAATCTGTCATGGAACTGTTACACTAAAATTTGTCACCATGACATTTTAGTACTCCCTTGGAAGTCTACAATATCATAATTCCCAAAGTCAAACCTTGGAACTAAGAGAAAAGCTCATTAAAGCCTTAAAACTTTGGTACCACACTTTCTCCTAGTTTTGCCTGTGGTCCCGCATGTTTTGGCTATAAATCCTACGGAGCCAAACACACTGTCTGTGTATTAAAAGTGAGGACCCCTGTAAAAGATTAAAAAGGCGCAAGTACAATATAGAAGCTCAGTTTAAGTCATTTTTGGAAGCTTCTAGAAACATTCCTGCGGTGGAAAGATCGCTCCTTTCATGTTCATGTATCCCATCCAATAAGGAGCTAACCCCTTGATGTAAGGAACTAATCCCTTTGAAGGAGGATTCTATCCCTTTGAAGGAGGATTAAATTTAACATATCTAGAGAAAGATAGCTTTGTTTGTCCGTTTGTTGCTAGCTGTCCGTAGGACACTTGGGAGGTTTGTCTTGTCCACAAGAACAACTAATCCGTCCAACAAAATGGCGACTCCACTAGGGAGGATTTGGAGCTTTGATTTCTTTTACTTTTGACATTGAATTTATGTTTCCTGGTTTTAATTGAGTTATACTGGCTTGGGTGGTTTATCCCTTTAGGATCCCTAAGAATTTTTGAGAATTTTTAGTTTTTTCCCTTGTTTTCTTGTGTCTGCATTTTTCGTTTTGAGATAGTGTGGGCAGTACCGCACTTTTCATGTACCCACAGTGCGAGACCGCACTGGATTGCATTGAACCCTACGAACCCTGTCAAAATTTTGAAAAATCCTAAAATCCTCTATTTTAGCTTAGTTTTTTAGGTTCTCAGTGATTACCCAGACCTATGTCTTCTGTCAGGAAGCCTTGATTACGAGTTTATTTCAGCACTTTGTGGTTTTGATTGATTTTCTGAAATATTTGCATATTGTAATAATTTTTGCTTTGTCTTTATTCCGCTCAAAGATTAGAAACTGTGGTATACCATTAGATCACTGGTGTGTCCTTGATTTCTTGCCGAGTCTGACATTTTAGCAAAAAAAAATTGTGAGATTTAGATCCCATTTTTCTCCTTTGCATATCTTTGAAAAAAAATTGTCAATAAGTTTGGAATTTCTTTTAAAAACAAAAATTGGATGTTTTTTCGAGTTCTTTCGGATTCAAGTAAAGAATTTCTTACTGAGATCACAAGCTAAGTAAGACATCCTTAAAATATTTGAAACTTTAATTCAAATTTAGTCTTTTAATTTTTAAATCTCAATCTTAATATTTTTTTTTTTATAGTTTTGAGTGCTTTTTAGAAATTGTAGTGTCTTTTGAAGGAAAAACTTAGTTTGTAGTTTTGATCTTGAATAAAAGGGATTTTTATTGAGCATAGATCAGTTTGAGTTCTCATTGAAATTAGATTTCTTTTCATTTATTCTTGCTTAAAGGAAAGATTTCTTTTTCGAAAATTGCATTTCTTGAACTCTTCCTTAGCTAGAATTCATTGAAAGAAATGGATTGCTTCTCATTATTAGATGCATATTTAGTATGTTTTGAGTGGGGTCATACACATCATTTGTTTCACTTTCATACCTATTTTCTTAAGAAACAGCTCTTAAAATCAACGCTTAATTAAAATTCATCTAGTAACTTTTTATTTTCTAGGGCTCTTTCCACCAATATAGCTTAGGCTAGTGTCTTGGAGTAGGGAGTAATAAACTCTCCAAGACAGTTAAAAAAAACAATAAGTTAATCTTGCGGTAGGAAGAAATCCAATAGTCACTTGTATGCTCTGGGAAGCTCCTCTTAAAGGAGTCAAGCACGAGGTCATATCTGAACCAATGGGATAATCAATTCTATCTCATTGGGAACGATAGAATATATGCGCATATTACAAACGGTAAACCTCAGATATTCCATTGTCGAGGAGCCTGGGGTCACTTGTCGGTGTACCTTGGATTATGTCAAGGAGCCTTCAAGGGGATTGAGCTTTGTTACTATGCCCTTGCGTGTATGGCGGATCGTAGACTATTCCCCTAGGTATATTAGTTCCTGTTGGTAACCATAGTGACCATAATCTTACGGTCTTTTCCTAAGGTGACGGTGGAGGAAAGATCCCACTGTACCTGGAGTAGACGTTGAGTAGACTCACTTGGACTCTCCAGAGGGTTATCTTCACTCGAGATGGTTTAAGTGGAGAAACTTGCACCTTTCAATAAGCAGGTTTTCGGGGTAACTGTTTCAACCGCCCTTTCTGCATTAAATACTATGATGTTGGATTTCATCACCAACTAGTGTTTTAGTGTGGGAAGTTACTGTTTGTGTGTGGATTTATCTCCTAGATTTCTAAGCGTGTGATTCATTTGTTTTTTTCCTTAGCGACTCTAGGAGTTTTCATTGAAATTTTTATTTTGATTGCGTGTGATTAAAATTTTTAATCGTGGCTGAATTACCAAGACAATCGCGTAGACTTCATGGGAAGCCCCGTGAATATACACCAATCCAACTTGAAGGGCTGCGAGCTCTAGTATCGCCTACTGACAGTAGAATTGGATCAACAGAAGTAGATGAGTCATCTATAGTTGTTCATCCTGATTATCAGTTACAAACAACAAAACATATTCAAGAGCCGATTTCAGTGTCCGAAGTTACTGGAAGTATTTCTCCTTCCAGTGAATACGCTGATGAACCTAAAATTTTTGAACTTGACACTGAACCTGCTGTTTTGGAACCATCTTCGGGATTTATTACTCCAACTTCGAGTGATCCTGGTTCACCTAGGGTAAGAAATACCATTACTGAAAATATTCCTTCTGACCTCATTTCCATTGAAGAACTTGTTGGTCCAGACGAAGAAGTAACTCTTCCCGAAACCAAACAGACTTTGAATCTTAGGGAGCGTGAATCTATATTCTACAGTCCTTTTAGAAGTGACGCTTGGTATTTTTCATTGACAGATTTTTTAGAAAACCCGGGTCTTAGTTTTTCACCACCCTGAATTCCTTTACATCCTACACCTAGATGTTATTATCCTTCATCAAATATGTCAGGTGAGTCATCTATGTTTTCCCAATCACCGGAAACATTTTTATATGGTGGTCCTTCTGTTCCTTCAAGGTACCAGTCACTCTCTGGTACTTTCTAAGGAGCAACTCCTCGACCAACTGAACAAGTGTTATCATCTAGAACAAATGGTACTAAAATTGAAACGTTGAATGCAGAGAAAATTTTTATGATGTCTGGTAACATTCCAAATCCTCAACCTCAATGTAGTCAGTTACCACCTGGGGGGGAATCTCAAGGTATTCAATTACCGCCTAGGGGACAACCTCAAGGTAGTCAATTACCGCCTAGGGGGCAACCTCAAGGTAATTTTTTACCAGGACAAACTGTAGGACAATATTATTTACCTGGAGAACAACCTCAAGGACAATACATACCTCAAGGTTATCAAACTCAAGGATAGTACATACCCCAGGGTCAACCCCAGACTCAGTACATTCCTCAGGGTCCTTATCAACCCTAGATTCAGTACATGCCTCAGGGTTATCAACCTCAAGTTCAGTACCCAACTCAAGGTTTCCAACCACCTTCTGGTCAATCATTTTTACAAGGAACTGGAAATTTACCACTTAATTATCAACCCTACGTTCAACCAAGCTATGGTCCTTCATATGCACAACCTTCGACTGGTCAATATCCCGGAATGAACATGGTGTGGAATCCATCTCAAATTCAACAGACTATGCAAACTAATGTGCAGTTACCTAATCAACCTGGACAACCTTTGGTTTCTAGTCCAACCCAGCAACCTGTCCAGCCTATTGTTCAAGTCCCTGCACCTGCTTTTGTTCAGCAGCCTGGGCCTAGTACACCTCAGACTCCGCCTCAAACTGTTGCAACTAATGCAACTTTTGTTCAACCTATAACACCTGTTTCTAGAGTATCTGTAGCTCCGGCTTCTTCTATCTCTACATCAATGCAAATTCCTCAAGTCTCTGTGCCACAGTCAGGACCTACATTTCAGACTTTGGTCCAGATGCATGCGATACAAGCTGGTACAAGTATGATTGTTTCTAGTGAACCACAGTTTACTTATCAACCGTACCAGGGATAGTATCAAACTGGTCAAACTACACAAAATCCAGCGTATTAGTATCAGTAGTACCCTGGGTATACTTATCAAATACCTCAACAACCCCAATATGGTCTAGTTAATCCTAATTACCCAGGAGGTTACATGATTCAAAATGCACATCAAATTCCAGGTTGTCCTGGATATCCTCCTCTTGGCACTGGTTTGATCACACAAGGTTATCAAGACCCTAGTCATCGGTTACCATTCATAGCAACTTTAGATTTACCGGATCTATTGCACCTTACGAACGATCCCATTTTTTATCTTCCATATTGGTCGCCGATGCCTAACAAGTTGCCCAGTGATATTCCAAAATTCGAAGGTAAGTCAGGAGAGGACCCATTGTTGAGAATGCAGGAAGATGATGGAGCTTAGTGAAATGAAGTCGCCTTCACTAAGTGGGCCCGCAGGCAAATTCTGGCGCAAAGTCTATTTTTAGACTATGTCTATTTTTAGACATACGGAGCATAATTTGGGAATTCTACTTGGAGATTCTTAAAGTATGCGACATGTCAGTAAAAATAGATGAGACCCTTATTTTTAGGACCCGTGCTATTTTTAGACTGATCTCCTAAAAATATGGAAGTCAAATATTATTTACCCTTAATAATATTTTGACTATAAACAGCAGTTTACTCTCTTGGCGCACTTCAGTTTGAGTCATGGAGGTGGATCATGCAACTGACACAAGGAATCATGTGGTTCCTAGGGTTTGATGGCATCTTGCATGGTTGGCTTCAGTTAGACTTCAGTGGCAGAAGTTTTGGAGGAGTTAACGGGACAGATAGTGGAGTTGTGTTCTGTTTGTTTTAGTTGAACTAGTTGAGATTAGTTAACTAGCTAATCAACTAGATATGAGTGGAGTGAATTAAATAATATTAAATTCACTAATTATTAACTCATTAGTCAACTCAAGAACACTTCAGTTCACTACAGTGCATGATCAGTTCAGTGGAGACCAGTGGAAGAGGTAGATGAAAGGGTGAGTGTAGCTATCAGTTGGAGGATCAGTTTTGCATGGGATTTGCATTACACTTGGAGGAATTGTCCATGACAATTGCGCAGTCAAGCCAAGGGGATTCGAACCTTGGATCTCTTCATATACAGGCCATGATTGCGCAATAGAGGCAAGGCAATTGGCAGGGAGTTTTGAACCCGTGACTTGTTCAAAACTAAGCTAGATTGTGTGTGACTTTATGAGAAAGTACTGAGTACTTGTGAGGAGTATTGTACTTGTTTGGTTACATGATTTCTCCATTATAATATACACAATAGCTGCGGGGTTTTCAGCTATAGGCTTTCCCCATACATACCGAGTTAATGTGTGATTGATTTGATGTGAGATTGCTTCTATTATTTCCGCATGTGACAATTAATTGTAGATGAGATTATGTGTTATGCATGCAATTCGAAATTGATGTGTAATCGGGTTAATCTCCATTGAATAAGTGATTTATTCAGCTAATTTCTACACCCATCTAATCACGTGATGACTTATCACCTCTGGTGCGCATCTAATTCACTAGTCGATGATTCAATTCGACTATGTCTTTTTCAGAGAACTCTCATTGGTCTAGCTACCAAATGGTACATTGAGTTACCACGCGACTCTTTTAATAATTTTAACGCGCTAGCTACAGCTTTCTTAACCCATTTTTAGTTGCCTTTCAGATACAAAAATGGCACAGAATTATTGACTTCATTAAAGCAGTCTACGTCTACATGCATATCTGATCATATTCATGAATGGAGACGTAGAAAGCGTTTAGTGAAAGTCTTTATTCCTAATCAAATTTTGGCTGAATTGTTTATTAAATTGTTATTTCCCAAAATTACTGAAGATGTGGCCAAAGGAGGCGTTGTTACGGAAGAGCAAGTTATTTCTCAAGCTCAGTACCTTGACCTTGTCTATACTCAGTCAGGTACTTTGTACGATAAAATCCTCGATCCACCAAGACCTGGTCAGTTAACTGCAACTCCTTCTGGCTCTCATGCCGCTGATGGTGTAATTGGTTCTGTTAGTACTGGTAAGAGTAAGAAGAATTCTTCCAAGGCTACTTTTCCTATTATCACTTTACTCGATTCACCCAAAGGAGATCCTTCCCTAGAAACTTTTTCCGATATTCATGTTGTAGAGACATCTATGAACAAATCTAAAAACGGTGGTAAGAAGAAAGGTAAGAATAAAAAGAAGAAATCTTCAAAAGAGAAAAATGATACAATGGAACTGACTGACGAAAAACGCAAACCTCGCTATCCTTGTCTCATCTGTGACCAGGATCATTTTACGAAATGCCATCATAGAGCCGAGGTATCAAAATTCGTTAAGGTTTCGCCTATACCTGTTGTCTTGAAGGATCCCTTTCCCACTCAAGATAGTAACATGGTTGGATCTTCCTCCAATCCGATTGAGGATGTTTTAATGGTTGCAACACGATCGCAAGATTATGGTAGTAAAAATACTGGTAAGGAAGCAGAAACATCCAATTCTGCATCAACTACATCTCCTTCAGTTTCCGATCCATTACAGATCGAGAAACAAAATCCTGACTTAGTAATTAAACCGCCTGCAAAAGGTGTACTTCGTAAATCAGCCCTCAATCCACATGCGAGAGCTGCTCAGAATTACAATATTGTTGAAGATTTGGCAATTTCCCCTTCAGCAATGTCGACTTTGGAAGTATTGCAATCATGCCCAGCCCAAAGAAAATTACTTTTGTCAGTTTTAGGAGCCGCAGATCTCCAGGATTCGAACCTTATGATCTTCGATTTAGAAAATTTTACACCGCGCCTACCTCATCAAATGGCTTTTCAAATTCCAGTAATAGTCAAGAACAAGCGTATCTTTCGTACTGTTATTGATGAAGGGGCTTCTACGTGTATAATGTCGTTAAAATGTTGGAAATCACTTGTTTCTCCAACAATCAACCAATCACCAACTATTCTCAAAGTGTTTGATGGAAGATTTTTTCAGCCATATGGTATTTTACAAGATCTACCAATAGAGGTCGAAGGTAAAATGGTTAATCTACATGTGGAAGTGGTTGATGCCCCTCTGGATTATAACCTTCTCCTGGGTCGCAATTGGTCTTATGCTATGACTGTTGTTGTATCATCGATATTTCGTCTCATTATGTTTCCTCATAAAGGAAAGATCGTTAAGATAGATCAGCTCTAGTATTATTCGTCCGACCCAACCTCTACTAATAGTATCCAACATATCGGAAAATCGACTATCCCTTATAAGGATGTCGGAGTAGGTTTGATTAAAGATTCAGGTTTACTGGGAACTTTTTCCCTACCTCCTCCTAACGTACAAACTCCTATTGCTAATATCAATATGATTACATCAAGTACTATTTCCTTTTATGATCTTTGGATAGTACCTTCAGAATCAGAATTGGATTCTTTCGAGGGCCTGATGCCTTTGAGTCCTTTTGAGTTAGCATATCAGCAAGTACAGTCCTTTTCCAATACTCATTCAACCGATTCTAATCCAGTGAATGTGATCAATCAGGAGTCGTTTTCAATATCGAGTTTAGCTTCGACACCAATTCAGGATCCTGCTCAACAATTTTTCCATACTGATGAGCATATTCGTCAGTTCTTGTCGGTAGATGAATTACCATGGGAAGATCTTCATCATAGATCTTAATTTTTACCTAATCTCGATCATTTTGAAAATGATTTCTCTTCTATTTTTACCATAGATTACGTCAAAGAACTTCATAATCCTCTCTCACATGTCAATTTTGAACTGAATTTAGAAAATATTTCTACGACGGTTCCTCTTGATATTTCAGTAAAACCTAGAATTATTGAAAACATTCACATAGGTGCTTCTTGTACGCCTGAATAAATTCAAGCATATAAGGCCCTATTTCAGGAATTCCATGACATCTTTGCCTGGTCATATGAAGAAATGCCAGGAATCGATCCGTCAATCGTTGCACATGAAATTAAGACATACCCGGATGCTAAACCCGTTAGACAGAAATTACGTCAGATTCATCCGAGAAAATTTGCCGCTATTAAAGTAGAAGTTGAAAAATTACTTCATGCAAGTTTTATTTATCCAATCCCATTAACGGACTGGGTATCTAATATTGTTCCGGTCACTAAAAAACAAGGAACAATAAGAGTATGTATCGATTATAGGGATATAAATCGAGCTTGTCCAAAAGACAATTATCCAATCCCTTACATCGATCAAATTATTGATGATTGTGCTGGAAGTGAAATGTTCTCATTCATGGATGGATTTTCTGGTCACAATCAAATAAACATACTCCCTGCAGATCAACCGAAAACAGCTTTCATTTTTCCATGGGGCACTTTCTCTTATCGCAAATTACCTTTTGGCCTTAAGAATGTTGGAGCCACTTTTCAAAGGGCCATGTCTTATGCATTTCACAACATTAAGCACATTGTGCAACCCTACCTCGATGATTTTCCTGCTCACTCTTCACGCAGAGCAGATCATATTACTCATCTACGAGCCATCTTTACGTGATGTAGGTACTACAAGATTCGATTGAATCCTCACAAGTGTGTTTTTTGCGTAGAATCCGGTTGATTGTTGGGATTTATTTTCTCGAAGGCAGGCATTCGTGTCGACCCATCGAAGGTTGAGGCAATCATCAATTCACCTCCTCCTTCTAATCTTCGCCAACTCCAAATTTTGCAAGGGAAAGCAAACTTTTTATGTCGATTCATTCCTAGCTACACTGAGTTAATGAAAGGTTTCACTATTTTGTTGAAAAATAACATTCCTTTCTTTTGGGACGAGTTCGCTAATCGATAATTTGATGCTTTGAAAAATGCATTGACCCATGCACCGTTACTGCATCCTCCCAACTACAACCAAGATTACTTTTTATACCTCGCCGCTTCCGATTCCACGATTGGGATGGTTTTAGTTCAAGAAGATGAATTCCATAGAGAACATGTGATTTACTATCTTAATCAAAATTTGCATCCAACTGAGATCAAATATTCACATGTGGAGAAATTGGCCTTGGAAGATGTTCAAGTTGTCCATCGTTTTCGTCACTACATATTTTTACGCAAAACGACAGTGATCTCTGATTGCAACCCTATGATGTACATCTTGACCAAACAATTTCTAGGGGGCAAATACTCTAAATGGATTGTTATCCTGCAGGAGTTTGATTTGGAATTTGAAAAATCCAAGTCCAAGAAATCACTAATTTTTGCTAAAATTATGTGTGATTTCCTGCATACTGATACAGAAACTGTGGCAAAACAACCAATTGCGGATGAATCCTTGTTTCTTATCAGTATTGTTGATCCTTGGTATGGAGATATTATTATATATCTTCAAACCCAATCTTTTCAGACTGTGATTTCACGGTCACAGCGATGAAAAATTTGGTTCCAATCTCGACAATATAATATTGTTGGCGACACACTATATCGTCGTGGTGCGAACTCGGTTTTTCGACGTTGTCTAACTCATGAGGAAGCCGAAAAGGTTCTCAATGACTATCACTCCAGAGCATGTGGCAGTCATATGTCTGTGTACGCCACAACCCAAAAGATATTGCGCGCAGGTTATTTCTGGTCGTCTTTGTTTAAAGATTGTATTTACGCAATTAGGAAATGTCATAATTGTCAAATCTTCGATCGAAAAATGCGTGCACCACCTGCTCCTCTTCACCCTATAATTGATGTCGGTCCTTTTGAAAAATGGGGCATTGATTTCATTACGTGTAACCCTCACTCGGCCGGGGGGCATGGGTATATTATTCTAGTAGTAGATTATTTTACCAAATGGGCCGAGGTGATGCCTACATTTACGGCAGATGGAAAAACTGCAGCTACTTTCATATTCAATCATGTGATTGCTCATTTCGGTGTACCCCAAGCGATAATTACTGATCACGGGAGCCATTTTAGAAATATCATGATGATAGAGTTAACGAACCAACTTGACCTGTGCCATGACAGTTCTACACCATATTATCCGCAGGCCAATGGTTTAGTTGAAGCAATTAATAAAAGTTTAGTCACCATGATCAAACAAATCATTGGTATTCATAAGTCGAATTGGCATACCATGTTATTTTCAGCACTTTGGGCATATCGAACCTCAGCAAAAACATCGACAGGGCTTACCCCTTTTCAACTGGTTTACGGTTTAGAAGCGATATTACCCATTGAATGTGAGATACCGTCACTCCAACTAGCCATAGAGTTACTACCAACCACTTCTGAAGAGGAGAAACATTTTTTATACTTGGCTCAATTAGATGAGAATCGGCGCACCGCTGCATTAGCTACCGAGGCTAATGCGAAAAGAATGAAAGCCCAGTATGATAGAAGTGTTAACCCTTGTAATTTTTCAGAAGGAGACCTACTTTTGATTTACGATCAAGCCAACGATAAACTAGGGGCTGGGAAATTTGAACCCATGTGGCATAATCCCTTTATTGTCAAGCGGCAGCTTGCAAAAGGGGGTTATGAATTGATTGATTTTGACAGGGTCTCTTTAGGTAAACCCAGAAATGGACTTTACCTGAAGAGATATTACGCTTGACTTTGTGTGGAGATCTTCTTTATATATTAGTTACTTTTAGCTGGTGTGCTATATATTAGAAACGTGTGCCTAGCGTAAGTGTGCTCTTACTATTATTCCCGCTTATCTGGATACTTTTATCACAGATGTTGACATCCTCTCAAACGTATAAATTTTTTTCTAATGGCGCTTGTCGTAGTACATGGAACATATCTTCCACAGCTTGGGTTATTTACTCACCCACTGACGAGTTAGTATCAATGCATGGGGTAAGTCTCGGTCAAATGACGAACAATATTGCCGAATATAGTGCAGTTATTGAATTATTATCGGAATCCATTTCATTTGGAATTCGGAGTTTGATCGTTAAGTTAGATTCTGAACTTGTTGTATTACATTTAAACTGAGTATTGCCATTAGGAGTCCAGTATTATTAAGATTATTTTTAAGGGTTCGTCTCTTGGAACGAGAGTTTGATTATATTGAATATCAACACATTTCAAGAAATTTAAATACATTAGCATATGCAATTGCTTCTAATGTTATAAATAGACATTTGCGATAACAGAGTAACAAATCAAACATTCCATAACATGATTGAACAGGTAAACTAGAAGTAATAGTATATCATAGTATAAATGTAGTGTTCAAAAAATATACATCGTCTTCGATCATAGGCTCACAACTCCTTATGATCAGGGAAAAAGTGATACAAAAATGAGTCTACAATTCAATCATCCACTATTCATGGTGATGATCACGATAATACACCACTGCTCGTGCCACCATAGTCAAAAACGTCCTGAATGGACTAGGAACACCTATGACATATATCTATAGATGGAGTGGGATATCATCTATGGTAGTCGTAGGAATATCTATAGTGAGTCGCTCCTGATGGTGCTCTAGGACAGGTTGGATCTCTTCAGTCTAATCTTGCGGGGGTGATGGTGCTGCTACTGCATCCCTTTGCTTCCGGTCAAAGGGGCGGAGAATGGCTAGTCGAGTTGGACCCACATCTTCATTTGAAAATTTTTGTTATCAGTTTTGGACGATTAAAAAACAAAATAAAAATTAGAAATTAGAACATGTCAAAAGATATTTTTTACCTATCTCGTCCCACTGAGCTCCTGTAGGAAGGGGTATCTTCCGGTCACCACGAAAGTCCATGCCAGCATAAGGAAAATCCTCTATAACAAAATTTGGCGTTCCAGCCAACGAAAATATGTAGAAGGAAATCTCACAATCTCCCCACCCTCGCCGTGGCGGGACATTAAAGCAACCCAACGAACCATTCTAGGCTCTCAAGGTCGACCAGCATCGACAGGAATATGTTGCGGGGCTAACATGGAGATCCTCTCTAGAGAAAAGGTGACTACAATGGACACATATCCAAAGTTTTTTAGCTTCCCATTCTTTGCTCTGGTAAGTTGGCCTTCCACATTTTCCAACATTGCCTCGCACCAGTTGAATATGGTGCCTCGAAAGCAATCTACTGCTATGCGTATCTGAGATCTAGTGGCTACATGCAACGTTGCACTTCCACACAACTTGACAACGGTAAAGGCGATCACTTTCAGCTTTGGACGGATGATAGTTTTTATGTCAATCCGTTTGTCCCAGGGATTGGCCTCATCATTGCAAAACTCTAATTGTAGGCTGGCGATAGACTGGCCACCTGGCCTAGCCATAAATAGAGATAATGGTGCACCTCTCCTGGACAAAATAGTCAAAAAATAGATGTCTTCCAGCTCAATCTCGAGCCGGTGACCTCCGATCACAAAACACTAGTCCTTCACATCCCATTTACTTACTAACCAAGTAAGAAGATTCACTTGAGCTCTCATGCCACTGATAGCCCAAAATTTATAAAGCCCGCATGCTCTTAAAGCTTGCAAATTTGGTTGATGGAGAATTGTTGCTTCATCTACCTCTTCATGCTCTCGTTCTCACCAAATGAGCATTATAGATATCCTACAACAAGTCAAATGAAGGATTAAAATCATTTTGAGGCAAAAAATTTGGGTTAATTTGGGGGAAAATATGTTTTTAAATTTGCCACGGCGCCTCCGCACTTTAAGCTCAGACACAGTGCATAGATACACATGGGGTCTGTGTTAAAAGTGTGGGGCCCTGCCATTTTTCTTTGTAGAAAAATGTCAGGGTCCGTAGGTACCTAATACATTAGGTGCGGACCCCCGAGGGCAGATTTTTCGACATATTTTCCTCCAAAAAATAAAATTTTGACCCAAAATCAAAAAATTGAATGGATGAAATGCAAGATAAGGAGGTTGTGGATTACCTGAAACAGACGGTTTTCGAATCCGACGGTCGGTTTGCCCAGAATCTTCTCTGAAGCGTTTTTTGCCCAGAGCTCTAAAAAGTTCACTCCAAATTCAAACGATAAAAATGAACTTGAAAAACTCATTTTTATAAGTTTTTTTGAATAGATGAATTTTAAATTTGTTTATTTTTCACTTTTAAAATATTTTTTTCAAAATATCTTTATTATTGAAACCGGTATGTTTAATTTTTCAAGTTTTTGTGCAGAATAACAGACTTTTCAGGCAAAATGGTCATTTTTTGACGAAGAGTAAAATTTTATCACTTTTTCGGGCTCTTTAAATATTACGAAAAAGTGAAACTAGGGAGTCCTCTTTTAAGCCCTTTTCAGACTCTCTAAAAATGAAAGATCGTCGAGTATTTGACTATTCGAACTCGTTAAAGTAAATGAACAGTCGTCCCTTTAGTATAAGTTTACCCCTTTTCCAGACTGAAATGGACTATTTACGAAAAAGGTATACGTTGACTAATCATGGTCAATAGAGTTCTCTCTTGCATTATTTTATCCTTTTTCGGGCCTGAGAGACTAAATTTACGAAAAAGAACACCCATGGAGTTTTCTTAAGTTTTTTCTTCTGACTCCCTAAAAATGAAAAACACCGAGTTTCTCCTATACTGGACTCGTTAAAATTTAACAGTAAAGGACCTATCGATTACAAACAGGAACGGACCACTCCTTCTTAGGGTTCGATTTTAAACTAAGTTGGACTCATCCGAAGGATGAGCTTATAAACAAGCAAATGTTATCCTCCTCAAGCTTGTCAAAAAATAAAGAGGTACTTGCCAGAAATGGTGGGGGAAAAGAGAGAAAATAGATTCATTTGTTACACTTTGATTTGTAAAAACATTACACCACTCTTGAACACGACACTTTTTGTCACATTTCTACCTGGTTTGGGAAATCCTTTGCTTATCAATTAATCAAACCACATTGAAGGTCTTCAACCGATTTCTGGGTATTAGCTTAGGGAAATTGTCACCAAACCATCTGAAGTGTCGTTATGTGTTCAAGAGGACAGTCAAACAAACCATTCATCTGCAAACATTTGTCTCCATTCGTGTTGACCATCCCTGAGTCAATCCTTGCAAAAAAAAAAAAAAAATCTTCAAAACTTGATCTATGGTTTCGTGTCGTGAGCTTGCTTACGACGGATCACTTTCTATCGACAACAGCTCATCATCTAGGAAGTTGATCTAGAATCCGTCAGTACCTTGGAATCTGCATGCCTTAATGGCAGGTTTCTCGCCTTCAACGACAGGTTGCATCATTGACCTTCGATCGAACGATTCCGTGAAATGTTCGACTTCAGATCACTTATTCACATTTCATGGATTGTACTGAGTACTTTGAGAGCCATTGTCATTATTGGTGGTTTCTCTCACACTTGTTAACAGTTCACATCATTGACTGGTAATCAAGTGGTTTCTACCATGTTCGACTTCAGCACATTTAATCGCATGGATAGAATCGTACTAGTTCAGGATGCGAAAATCAAGACCCTGGATCTAGTTTTCACCATCCAGGCTGCAAGGAGTTTTATTATTCATTATGCAGTAGACGATTCATTACAGATGGTTGTGTCCATGTTGTGTCTACATTATTGATGTAATATTAAAATCATTTTTGTATCAGAACAAGTTTAGTTAGTTTTGATCTGAGTATGGGAATGCCTACCTCAGTGATGATATATATGTGTGTGTGTGTGTGTGTGTGTGTGTGTGTGTGTGTGTTGCGTTGAATGTTTTTTACAGGTTTCTAAATGGGGTGTCCATAGGCTGATCCTTGAAATGATAAAGCACTTCACTCTTCGAATTTTCTCAGAGTTCGCATTTTAGGGCGCAATTTGTTAGACTAAAATTTGTCACAATGACATTTTAGTACTCCCTTGGAAGTCTACAATATCATAATTCCCAAATTCAAGCCTTGAAACTAAGAGAAAAGCTCATAAAAGCCTTAAAGCTCTGGTACCGCACTTTCTCCTAGTTTTACCTGCGGTCCCGCACTTTTTGGCTATAAATCCTGTGGAGCCAAACGCATTGTCTATGTATTAAAAGTGCGGACCCCTGTAAAAGATTAAAAAAGGCGCAAGTAAAATCTAGAAGCTCAGTTTAAGTCATTTTTGGAAGCTTCTAGAAACATTCCTGCGGTGGAAAGATTGCTCCTTTGATGTTCATGCATCCCATCCAATAAGGAGCTAACCCCTTGATGTAAGGAACTAATCCCTTTGAAGGAGGATTCTATCCCTTCTTGTATGGAGCTGTAACCTCCTCTCTTCCACTATAAAAAGAGGCATAGGGCAGCCTCAAGGGGTTACAATTGATGAGTTGAAGTTTTAGTATTGTTGGAGGTGAAGTGTTGTTGAAACTTAGACCTTTTAGCTGAGATTTCATGTGGGAAGGATTACATACCTATATGTATTTCGATTGAAAGAGTGCAAGGTTGATCAGAGTAAAGGAAGGCCTGTTCCGGACCCCAGGAAGGCCTGTATGACATCAAGGCAGACACGGTTGTAAGGCTCTTCCTTATTTAAGTTAATACAAATAAATCCATTTTTCTCAATAAGCTGTCAATTGATTGTTTATTTTATGGATTCCTTGATCACCATAATGGATATGATTTATGAATATATGCTATGCAGGTGCTATTTGATGTTTGTTTGTTTATGATTGCAGATCTTTGAAGGGAACTCTTTCGAGCGATTGAAGGACTACTACTACGAACAAGCGTTGGATCAAAGGTAGGATCATTAAACCTTTATAGCATTTAATTATAAATCGCAATATATCTAGAGAAATATAGCTTTGTTTGTCTGTTTGCTGCTAGCTGTCTGTAGGACACTTTGGAGGTCTGTATTGTCTGCAAGAACGACTAATCTGTCCAACAGTTTTCCTACAAGATTTTCATCGAGGATAATTTAACCTACAAATTTTCTCATTTACAGGAATGCACATATTGATGAGCTCCATCATTAGACATATTTGGAGGGGTTAATAGTCACCTTTTCACCTTCTTAGATCTCTTTTTCTTTCATTTTTTTTATTATTTGGTTTTATGATGATAGTATAGGTGGTGATTTAGGCTAACATACTTTGAGTGCTGAATAAAAGGTTGAGTGCATAAAATCATGAATTATTAATCATTTTTATAGGGATTTTATCATAAAGACTCGGAGGGGACAAAAAATAGGAATTATAGGAGGATTTTCCACCCTCAAAGGTAGCTGAAGTATCCCAAATATTCTCTCTAGCAATTCGAATTCCAAAAGTAGCCAAAGGATCCCTAAGTATTCTCTCCAAAAATTTAAATTCCAAAGGCAGCCAAGTAGCTCAAAGAAGAGTGCACCCAATCCTTGTTCACTGTGAGTCAAGTAGACTCAATCACCATTTTCTAGGGAGCCATTGGTAACTACCCTGTAGAATCAATAGAGAAGAGATAGAGCTACGAAGAGTTGGTCAGTTAGTCTATTATAGTCTCAATTCCATCCAGAACTATTATTGTGAACTATTGAGATTTTTGTTTTATTCAGTGATAAAATTCTCATAGATTTATGAAGTTATTATTATATGAAATGAATAGACTGATTTCATTCAAATGATTTAAGTTTCAGAGGGCTAGGCTCGTGGTTTAGGGCTCAATCCATGTGCCTTAGCTTCTATTTTGTTACTATCTTTTTCTTTTTGTCATTTAGCTAGTTTTGCTTCTACCATTTAATTTAGATCTGCTTCTGATAAGTTTCATTATTGTTTAGTTATTCTGCTAATATAGTTTTAATTGCTTATACGTAGTAAAATAGAGGGAAAACTCCAAAAAACTATGGTCAAGTCTCCCCTCTCATATCTATCAATAGAGTTCGAGCAAGGTAGACTTTCCCACAGGCCAAAATTGCTTTATGTTCGAAGTTTTGGGAAGAAATTGTATTACCAAGTCAAAGCCTCTCTTTCATTGTTTAATCATGCATTTATGTCGGTTTCTCTTTCATGAATATGAAGGTGTGCTTCAATTCTGAGCACTACTCTTACGCCTCCATTCCCCTCCTTTTCTTCTCACCTTCACGCTGCACTTACCTTTTTTTTTTAATACACTTAAGCCCTTCAGGCTTATTTCTTTGTTTTCCTCCATTCATGGCTGCCTACCCTTTTTACTAAAAACACATGAAAACCCATTCCAAACAAAAAAAAACCCGACCTCCACCTTTTCTCCTCGAGTCTCCCTCTACCGTACATTGCACTTCGCAAATCACCACATTTACCTTTTACCTTTAACACTTACCGCTTTTTCTTTGCGATTGTGATATTGCGAAATCACACTTCATACCATTTCCATTTCTCCCTTACCTCTTACCACTCGTTCTTACGATTGTGATATTGCGACATCGCATATCGTAAATCACAACTTTTCCCTTTTTATTTTCACTACCACATCATCCCCATCGCAAATCGCATCCTGCAGATCTTATCCTATCACAAATCGCATCTCGTTGAACCTACTACTTCACAAATCGCACTTTGCACAATTTAGTTCATTCTGTTAATACCTTACCGCTATCCATTTAAACTTACCATATTGCGATTTGTGACCAGCTAGGTCACTCGTCGCACTTCGCACTTCACATAATTTAGTTTAATCCATTAATTCCTTACTTCTATCCATCTAAATTTGCGAAGTTGTGATTACGACATCACACTCTACCCTTGCACTTTCCCATTCATTTCCGCTCCAAAGCCATTTCTTCCATATTATAAGGTTTTAACGCCCGCCTTCCATTTCTAAGCCCTGTTCATGTGCTAAGCCCTCAATTCGTCACTTTAGAATTTTTTCTTCCTCCAAGCTGAAAATTAGCTCTTTTTAGTTAGAATTAACTCATGGATAGTTTAGTTGCATGGATAAGAGCATGGTATATAGTGTTGGTGTCCTGTGTTTTGATAGTTTGGCAAATCAAAAGACAAGGCAACATCAGAACCAATCTTTAGAGTTGCAGGATCTAGTCCTCCTATTCTCAGAGAGGGATCTCTCAAGAGTTTGTTTGCAAAGGTTTATCTTGTGTGCTTTGAGTATTGGTTTTAGACTAGTTATTAAGTGCAGGTGTTTGTTTGTTTGTTTGGTTGGTGTTGGCCGGATAAATCGTTCTTGCGGACAAGACCGATCTCCCTAGTGTTAGAAGACAATCTAGCAACAAACGAACAACTACGTTTGTCTTTCTCTAGATATATTAGTTTTACAAATAAATGTTATGAAGGTGTCGATCCTACCTTAGATCCAAATGCTTATTTGTGGTCGCAGTGCTTCCGTTGCATCAATAATCCTTCATCGCAACAAGGGCCCTTTTGTCACAAAAAAGTATCATCTTCCATTGATCTGCAATCACAAACAAGAAAATATCAATAGCACCTGTATAACAAATAATTATAAAACATACCTATCATAGTGATCAAGGAATCTATGAAATAAATGATCAAACGACACCTTAAAACAATCGAACGACAATTTATTGAGAAAAACAGAACTTGATTGTATTAATCTTAAAATATACAGAAGAACCTTACAACCTTTGCCTTGATGTTCGAAAGGCCTTCCCGGGGTTCGAAGCAGGAATCTCCTCTACTTTGATAAGTCTTGCATTCTTCCTTCAGAAGCATAAGAGGTATGTGATCTTTCCTCTCAAAAGCTCAGCAGAAGGAAATCTAAATCTCAACAGCACTTCAACTCAAATATTTTACCCATCAAAATATTCTTCAATCCTCCATTAGTTTAACTTCTCAAAACTTCCCCCTTTTAGGCTACCCAATGCCTCCTTTTATAGAGCAGATGAGGAGGTTAGGATTCCACCATTAAAGGGATAGAACCCTCCTTCAAAGGGATAGGCTCCTCACATCAAGGGATTAGTTCCTTAAGGTGTGGGATGCATGCACCTTACCAAAGCGTACTCATCCCCAAAAAATCTCATCCAGAACCTTCCAGAATTGATCAAAATTCAACTTTTTTGGTTTAATTTCGCGCATTTTTGACTTTACAGGGGTACCGCATGCATTACACTGGAAAAGTGCGTTCTAGAACGCAGTTTATCTTCACATTACATGCGGACCCTAGCTAAAAACGCAGGTAGGCTTCATATTAACTGCGTACCCAAGGTTTTTTGAGCTTTTTAGGGTTTTTCCTTCATTTTCAGGGCATGGAATGAGGAACAAAGGTTGTAAGACTTGCAGAGGAGGCATGTATGAGTGTTTAATGAGCTCATACAGTCAGCAGAATGTCAAGGTGACATTTTTTAATGTAACAGATTGCCCCCTAAAGTGCGAAGTCTGAAATAGATGAAGATGAAGTCTGTCATATATGAAGAGTGAAGTACTTTATCATTTCAAGGATCATCCTGTGGACACCCCAGTCGGAACCTGTCAAAAACATTCAATGCAAAATATATATATATGTAATCATATCATCGCTGAGGTAGGCATTCCCATACTCAGATCAAAACTAACTAGAAACTAACTCTAAATTGTTCTGATACAGGAATGATTTTGAATACATCATAGTATAGACATATGTCGACACAGCATGGACGCAGCCATCTGTTTATAAATAGTCTATTGTATGAATGATAACAAAATTCCTCGCAGCCTAGATGGTAGAAACTAGATCCAGGGTCTTGATTTCCGCTTCCTAAACTAGTACGATTCTATCCATGCGATTAAATGTGTTGAAGTCGAACATGGTAGAAACCACTTGATTACCAGTCAATGATGTGAACTGTTAACAAGTGTGAGAGAAACCACTAGTAAATCAATGGCTCTCAAAGTACTCAGTACAATCCATGAAATGTGAATGAATGAGATGAAGTCGAACATGTCACGGAATCTTTCGATCGAAGGTCAATGATGCAACCTGTCGTCGAAGGCGAGAAACCTGCCATTGAGGCATGAAGATTTCAAGGTACTGACGATTTCTGGATCAACTTCCTAGATAATAAGCTGTCGTCGATAGAAAGTGATCCGTCGTAGGAAAGCCTACAACACGAAATCATATATCAAGTTTTGAAAATATATATCGGCAAGGACTGACTCATGGATGGTCAAAAATGGATGACAGATATTTTGCAGATGAATGGTTCATTTGAACTGTCCTCTTGAACACATAACGACACTGCAGATGGCTTGGTAGCAATTGACCCAAAGCTAATACCCAGAAACCGGCTGAAGACTTTCAATATGGTTTGATTAACTGTTAGGCAAAGGATTTCCCAACCCAGGTGGACAAAAAGTGTCGTGTTCAAGAGTGGTCAACGGTTTTCCGAATAATCAAAATGTAATAAACAGGTTCGTTTTTCTCTCTTTTCCCCCACCATTTCTGGCAAGTACCTCTTTATTTTTGACAAGCTTGAGGAGGATAACATTTGCTTGATTATAAGCTCATCCTTCTGATGAGTCCAACTTAGTTTAAAATTCGAACCCTAAGAAGGAGTGGTTCGTTCCTGTTGAAAATTAAACAGGTCCTTTACTGTTAAGTTTTAACGAGTCCAATATAGGAGAAACTCAGTGTTTTTCAGTTTTAGGGAGTCAGAAGAAAAACTTAAGAAAACTCCGTGGGTGTAATTTTTCGTAAATTTAGTCTCTCGAGCCCGAAAAAGGATAAAATAATGCGGGAGAGAACTCTATTGACCGTAATTAGTCAATGTATACCTTTTTCGTAAATAGTCCATTTCAGTCCGTAAAAGGGGTAAACTTATACTGAAAGGACGACTGTTCATTTACTTTAACGAGTTCGAATAGTCAAGTACTTGGCAATCTTTTCATGTTTAGAGAGTTTGAAAAGGGATTAAAAGAGAACTCCAAGGTTTCGCTTTTTCAGTAAGTTTTAACGAGTTCGAAAAAGGGATAAAAATGTACTCATGGTTTTCACTTTTTCGTAAGTTTTAACGAGTTCGAAAAAGGGATAAAAATGTACTCATATGGCCGACTTTCAATTTAATTTACGAGCAGGAAAAGACGGAAATAACTCGGCATTTTCATGTGTTTTACGAGAATGAAAGATAGCAAAATAATCTCGGGATTTTCATGAGTTTAACGAGTCTTGAAAATAACCAAAATTGACTCCAGATAGGTTTCATTTTTACAAAAGCTTGAAACAAAGAAAAACTATGCTTTAGAGTGGTTTCATTTTTACACAAGCTTGAAACAGAGAGAAAATTGTGCTTGATGCCCCCCAAGCGTAACTGCTAGAGCGCATGCCCCCCCAGCTTCATTTCATTCAACTAAGTACACATCTGGTAATTAATCGTTGGATGGAATGAAGGTTCATTTACGAGATCCTATGAAAGACCCGACCTAAAAACTAACCTAAATATACGACTTAACATTTATGAGGTCTATTCAAAGACTCGACTCAATTAGGGGAGGATTTGTTTCATTTTTTAACGAGCTTGACACAGGAAAAGAACTATGCTCATGGCAACATGTTTCATTTTTTAACGAGGTTGACACAGTAAAAGAACTATCCTCAACTAACTACTTATTTCTAATCTACCTACATAACCTACTGATTCATTTTTTAATGAGGTTGACACAGGAAAAGAACTGTCCTCATACCTGATTCATTTTTTAATGAGGTTGACTCAGTAACAGGAACTATCCTCAGACCAACTGATTCATTTTTTAACGAGGTTGACACAGGAAAAGAACTATCCTCATACCGACTGATTCATTTTTTAACGAGGTTGACACAGTAAAATGAACTCTCCTCGGATCAACTGATTCATTTTTTAACGAGGTTGACACAGGAAAAGAACTGTCCTCAGAAACTACCTATTTCTAATCTAGCAATCTACTCTCTACAATATACCTACATGTTTCATTTTTTAAGGAGCTTAACACAAGACAAGAACTCTGCTCCAGACACCTGTTTCATTTTTTAATGAGGTTGGCACAGGAAAAGGAACTATCCTCACAGAAGCTTGTTTCATTTTTTAAACGAGCTTGACACAAGAAAAGGAACTATGCTCTCGACTAACTGATTCATTTTTTAATGAGGTTGACACAGGAAAAGAACCATCCTCAGACACACTGATTCAATTTTTAACGAGGTTGACACAGTAACAGGAACTCTCCTCAGACTCACTGATTCATTTTTTAACGAGGTTGACACAGGAAAAGAACTGTCCTCATACTCACTGATTCGTTTTTTAACGAGGTTGACACAGTACAAGGAATTATCCTCACCCATACTAATTCATTTTTTAATGAGGTTGACTCAGTAACAAGAACCATCCTCAGACACACTGCTTCATTTTTTAACGAGGTTGACACAGTACAAGGAACTCTCCTCACTCTCACTGATTCATTTTTTAACGAGGTTGACACAGTAAAAGGAACTCTCCTCACTCACTGATCATGGCTTCCAACTGGAAGAAACACATGTCAATGGACACACCTTGATCATGGCTTCCAAGAGGTCTTCATCAGAAGGAAGAATAGTTCTCTGGAAGAAATGCATGTCACGGGACTCAAAAGGGATGTGAACATCACGTCCAAATAATCCCATAGAGTTTTCCATGTCAATTACCGGATCTAAGTCAAAATAAGACGAG
>JAXQQM020070071.1:0-11509 GCA_034641835.2 Pinus albicaulis
TTTTGTAAACCCACTTGGTTGAGTAGCTGAGTCAAATTTGTAAACCCACTTGGTTGGGTAGTTGAGTCTCATATGTAAATCCACTTGGATGGATAATTGATGTAAGTATGAGTCTTTGGTGATAGAGTCATGTACTTCATTGAAAAATATGTTTGAAAATTCAGCATGAACTCAGGGGGAGCTTGGTCACTTCAGTATACATCAGATCTGCAGAACGCTTCTTCCACATGAGGAGAAAAGGGGGAGAGTATGTTGGTTTTGATCCACCCTTTGCCCTTGATGTCAAAGGGGGAGAGTGACATGGTGTTTGAATAAAGAGAAAGAATGGTGTCAAAGAATGGGGAGAGTGACATGGTGTCATTGTATTCTTAATGTACCTATCTGTTGTGGTGATCAAACACCATCGTGGTTGCCATCAAGTCCAAAGGGGGAGATTGTTGGCAATATGATGCAGAGTGTTGTCTTTGATGGCAACCCACTGAATGAAGATGAAGACATGAGATTGTTGACATATGTTGTCCTTGATGGCAATCCACCTGATGAAGTTATTCTTGATTTGATGGACTTGGTAAATGATGTAAATCTGATGTGATATGATGTTTGTTGACAATATGATGCTGAGTGTTGTCCTTGAAAGGCAACCCACTTGATGAAGTTGTGCTTAAGAGAATATGTTCTTGATGAAGAAAATATGATGTATCTACAGTGTGTACAGAAGGAAATGAAGAAAGGAATTCAGAATGTGCTCAAAGTATGATGAAAAGAGTATGTCTCTATGTATACGCGGATCTGTCTAAGGGAAGTCGCGTATGCACGCGGAAAATAACGTTCCAAGTCGCGTATGGGCAAAAGCGCTCAAAAAGTGCAAAACCAAGGGTAACCACCATGGTATTAACCCATTGTATTGGGTAATGATCCGCCTAATTGACCCCGTCCAGGAATACCATCGGAAGTAATGTAGTTTTGGGCTCATGGTATTGAAAAAGGGGGCTCGTGAGTATTGAATTGGTGGCTTGTATATAAAGAAGTGATTCATTGTGCAAATCATGAGCATGGGTGCAAGATGTACGACTTGAATGAATATGAAGTATATACGAATGGAAAGGGTTACGGTTGAATGAAAGATCTGAATGTATGATGCACCGATGAAGGAGTGATGAACAAGGGGATCTAGATCTGTATTGTACTTGTATCTGCTAGATCTGTTCATGGAAGGCTTAGATCTGAGATGAGGCGAACATCTGTCTGAAGAAAAAGGGTAAATTTGAACTGAATATCTGATCTGAAGAAGTATGCTGCTCTATAATAGTTGGAGATCTATACGCTAGTTCGCCGCACAGGAAGTGCGTATATACGCGGCTTCGCTGAAGAGAAAGCGCGTATGCACAATAAAATTAGCTCTGTAATTTATACTGAAGTATACGCGGGTTTATGTGAACGGAAGCGCATATATACGCGACATCAGAGAAAGGAAAGCGCGTATGCAAAATAGGGTTTTCTGAAGTCTGTGGTAAGAAATGTCTGATCTGTTCTGCTGGTTTACTGATATCTGTCAGTGAGTTATATGTATCTGTTTCATGGTTGACTGTGCTTAAAAGTATGGAAAGGGTCCAGTCTGAAGATATGATGAAACGTGGACTGCAAGTGGTGTCCTAAAGGAAGCTTTGGATCCAGTGTGAAAATTGATGAAACGTGGTCCATAGAGGTGTTGAGGGTTGTAGCCTTCAGTCAGGGGGTGGTAGCTCCCTTCCAGGTGAGGCTGGTAAACGAGATCAGGGGGTCGTAGCTCCCTTCCAGGTGAGGCTGGTAAACGAGAGCAGGGGGTCGTAGCTCCCTTCCAGGAGAGGCTGGTAAACGAGTCAGGGGGTTGGAGCTCCCTTCCAGGAGAGGCTGGTAAACGAGCGCGGGTGGGTGCCTGCGTGCTGGTAGGAGTCTGCACCAGCACATATGTTGTAAGATGTTTTCTCTATAATAAAATATTGAAGGCTGAGCAACGGCAGCGGTGGTTTTCTCCCGACTTGGGTTTCCACCTAAAAATCCTGGTGTTCATGTGTGATGCTTTGTGTGATGGTTTACTCTATTCTTACTGCATATGCTTACTGTTTATTAAACATCTGATGAATGAATGATGGAATGATTTAAGTGAAGAACAAATGACATAATTAGATATCTGTGTATACGCGAGTTTCATAAAGGGTATCCGCGTATATACGCGAGTCTGTTTCAGGAAGGTAGCGTATGGGTTTTAGAAGCAAGAAAAGGTAAAAGTTTTGAATATGCAGTAAATACTGATTCACCCCCCCTCTCGATTATTTTTTCCCAACAATAACTAGCTTTCTTCTTTATCTAGTGAACCTTCTTTAGTTGCTTCATCCAGAACATATATGTCGTTTGGAGCTCGACTTGCTGTAGCCACAATTTTACCATACCTGCCTTTCCTGATTTCACATTTTGTGGAGTTGAATAGAATTGTGTGTCCTTGATCACACATTTTTCCAACACTGAGTAGATTATGATTCATGTTTTCAACCAATATAACATTCTTGGCTAGAACATCTTTTCTTCCGAGAGTGACTGTACTTGATCCTATAACATTTGAATATCCATCATTTCCAAAGGATATTATTCCATCGTTCTTCTCTTTTAGAGATACAAATTTCTTTCTATCTCTAGTCATATGCGTTGAGCAACTGCTATCAACATACCACACATCTTTGTTGTTTTGAGCCTTGAGAGTGAGATCACAATTATCAGTCTTCTTCTTCTTCCATGTTCATTTGTTCTGTGGATTCAAAGATTTTTTTGGAGGATTTTCAAGTCTGCAATCTCTGGCTATGTGTCCAAAGTTTCGACATTTGTAACATTCCATATTATTTCTTAAATATTCAAATCTATTGATGTTTCGTTGAGCCCTGGGAGGTTCATATTTGACAAATATCCTGGAATTGTATTGGTTCCTAAGGTACGTGCGACATTCTACAACTTTATGACCAAATTTTCCACATGAATAACAATAGCCATGAAAAATATGTTGGTACCTGGATGGAAATCCTCGTTGAGGAATTGTCTTCTAAGGCTGTTCTTGTGAATTTTTTCCAATGAATTCTACATGCATGTCAAATCTCATAGGTTCATTGTATTTTGTTGTAGAAGGTCATGCTTCTTCTTCTTTGTAACCAAGGCCAGTTCTGTCATTGTAAGATCGTTGATTGATGGTGAGTTCTTCCAATGCCCTTGAGCTGTTGGCATAGTTTTGGACAATTTTTCGCTTCTTCACTTCCTTACGCAGCGAGACTACTTCGGCTTCTAATGCTTCCCTTTCTTGGTTTCTTTCTTCCAATTTTTTTTGAAGTGACTCTTCAATACATTTGTGTTCTTCAAATTCAATTTTGAGACCTTGAACTTGTTCTTCAAGGGTACTGGAATGGATCTTCTCAGTCTTGAGCTCTTTTATAAGCCTGATTGCCTCCTTAGAAAATTATTCTATGGTAAACCCTTCTTCTTTGTTTTTTAATACCTCTTGTTTATTATGCTTGGCCATAAAAAATACTCTCTCATTGGCTTCTTCTTCGTTGTCATTGTCTTCATCGGATGATGAGCTATCTTCTTTAGAGAGAAAGTTCCTTTCAAATCCTTTATTTTTGCCTTGCTTGTTGAATTTCTTAAATCATTTCTTTCCTTTTGAGTTTCCATCACTTTTGTTTGGACATTTTTTTGTGAAATGCCCAACCTTACCATAGCTGAAACATATCAATGCAAGTTTACCTTTGAATTTTCCCTTATTAATTTTTAGTTTTCTCGTAAAGTAAGCATATTCTCCATTTGAAATACCTTGTTCATCATCTTCCTTTTCGTCACACTTGCAGGTGCAGTTCTTTGCCTTTGAAGGTTGTTTGTCCTTATTGGTTTTCTTAGATGCAGCGAACGCAATTTCTAGATGCGAAGTACCCTCTTCTTCATCAAGTCTCATTTCATGTGCTATGAGAACTCCATGTAACTCCTCTTTGCTGAGTTTTTCTAGATTTGCACTGTATTCTAAGACCGATACCTTTGGGTTGAATCTCCCTGGTAACGTTCTAAGAATATTTCGTATAATAGTATTCTCATCAACAGGCTCTCCCAATCCTTCCAGAGTGTTGGTTATTTCATCAACGTGTTGGAAGTATGCAACAATGTTGTTATCTTCTTTCATTATGAGTTGCTCAAATTTTGCTCTGTAGATTTGAAGCTTTGCTTCTTTGACATTTGAGTCACCTGCATATATATTCTCAAGCTTGTCCCATACATTTTTGGTGGTTTTACAACCCAACACCTTATGATAAGAAAATTCAATAAGTCCACTGATAATAATATTATTTGCTTTTGCATCATTTACCAAATTCTTCTTACCTTGTTCATCCACGGTTGGTGTAAAGCCATTTTGAACAGTGTCCCATACTTTGTAACCTTGCGCCAAGATATAGACCTCCATTCTTCCTTTCCAGAGTGCATAATTATTTTCATTGAACATAGGTACACCATTCTTGGTATGCTCCATGACCTCCTTCCAGTTGTTAAACTGCTATTGATGGAACCAAGCTCTGATATTCAACTCCAATTGAAAAAATGGCTCCAACTTCCTAGAATCTAGAAAAGAATTCTTCTCCAGCTCCCACTGGATGGACGCTCCAATTTCTGAGATTCTTCAGTAGTCAACTGAACGGATGCCCCAACACCCAATGAGTTACAACTCACCGTAGCACCACCCTACCACCCTGAATTTTTCACAGGCTTGAACCTGTTGGTGAATTCATGCACGAAGATAGCACCACCCTACCACCCTATAGAAGAATAAAAGAATAATGGACTCTCGTATCAGGGAAAATGGTCCACTTTACAATGATATAGAAGTATGTAGAAGAAGAAGACACACTAGACCATAACCCCAATTATGACACAACCACCTAATGATGATCCTAGACCTCCAGACATTGCCTCTTCAATTCTTGGCAAATAGACACTTGCACAAATTTTACAATGACTCAGTACAATGATACCTTTATAACGACTGTATGCAATGTTACCCACTTGAAGACTTCATGTGGTGAACTTCTTGTTGTTGTTCTGCACCTTGATTGCTGCTCTTGACATGCTACCCTTTCTCACTCTTCAGAACATTATATCATGCATTGAGTCTTATCTTGATGAACATATAATACCTGCAAAAATTCTTCAAGGAAATACCCATGACATGATAATAGCAAAACTTACCTCATCTTCCAGGGCATATGTCAGTGTTAAACAAAAAAACAATTTAGAATACAAAGAACCTAATGAAATTAAGAGATGAACATGCATATATAGAATATACTTACCTGGAGCTTACCTCTGCTGCATCATTTTGCTGCACCTTGCTTTTCTTTGCTGCCCTAGAAAGTCTGGTCCTTTGCAGCCCTTGACAACACATGAATCTAGCTTTTTCCTGCCTTCTAGGAGCTCGATATTGAATCTGATGCATCTTTGTTATTTCAGATCCCCAAAATGTTATTTTAGGTCCTGTATTAGCCCTTTGAGTCTTATTTTCATTGCCACAGGTTTGACCCAATTTAGATTCTTCAAGACAAAGTTATGCCCAATCTCTCACAATGACCTAATTATGGACTAGTTCAATAGAGAGAACTTGTACGGCATGCCACGTGTCACTGTTTCCCCCTTAGGGTTTGAAATTGATAAACATAAAACTACAGTCTGTGCACTATCTGACACTTTTTACAGAATTCCAATCTGATGCTCAGAGAGAGAGTTATGACGATTTTCTCAAGGTCACCTCTTTGAGATGAAGTTCAGGAGCCTGCAAAAACCCTAACTTCCACAGATCATATTTCCGAAAATATTGCGAACCATGATCTGAAATTTTTACACGAGCTTCCTTAGGATTTCAGTTTCGCATGATAAAAATTTCAGCTTCTGAACCTTCATAGAAAAAAAAGGTTATAGAGAAAGTGCCACGATGACCTGTTTCAAGTAGCGAAATCCCTACATGGGGAGGATATGAGGATCACAATTTATATAAATGCTTAGGTTGAGAGGGTCTTCAACAAGTGAACGTGGGAGGGATTTTAGGAGCTTAAATTTTATTAATTATTGATTTTTCAATGACCACAACCAATGTTTAGTGTCATGCCACAACCCCATGGGGTTTTAGCCCATTAACTGGGGTTACTAACTTCAAACATGAATATCTCTCAAACCGTGAAGAATTATGTGGCGAGCCATATATCAACAGAAACATATCGACAAGTAGAAACCATAAAAATATCCTTGACTCGGAATATAGTAATTTGGTAGGTCAAAATTCCCATGCAAGATCGAGGTAGCCCCTAGTGCTGCTTGGGTTGACATCAATGATAACCACTGATCAAAAGTTACCGGGTGCAAGCCCTAGAAGTGATGATTGATGCTATGTGATTCATTTCACTAGTTTCAATCCCACTTCTTCACCCCTGTGAGCATCACTCGAGGCAATGAGCGCTAAGTGGACTCACACCCGAGGCAATGAGTGCTAAGTGGACTATTAAAAAATTATGAGAAATTAGTCAGTTACGACTACCTCTCATAGAAATTTTCATAGATGAATGGCTTACTTAACGCAATTGAATCCCAAAAATGATATCTAAGAAATTTAAATTTTAAATTTTTAAAAATTAATTTTTATATTCTAAAATACACAATTTAATTTTTAAACTGCTAATTCAATTCAAATAATTCAAATAAATTTGATTTACAATAAATCACAATATAACGAGATTAGTATAAAAATTAAATCAATTTTTGTTTTCCCGTTACAAAGGTCTCATGAATAATTTTGATGATTTAATTTTATTTGTAAATAATAGTTATTATTATTTATAAAAAAATTTGTCACTTAATTTAGTGGGGAATTTGAATCCATAACTCTTTTGAAAAAAATTACAAATTTTGTATGAAATAAACAAAATATTTAATTTTTATTTAATTGTGTTATTAATTTTTTATTATTTCATATAAATGTTATATTAAAATTTAATTAAGATTATAAATAAATAAGTGTAATATGTAACGTTGTTGTTTAGTACTTTTCTCTTGTGCAAAAAGTAATAGATAACAATTAATGAATGTTAAAAAAATTCATTAATCTAATAATGAAATACATTTGAACACGAGGAAGGGAAGTAACCAAAGTAATTAATGGACTATATAACTTTGGAGCAAAATAGAGATAAGTGCATAGATAATTTTGGATGAAACATTAGCCCCAACATTATTGTTTGCTACAAAAGTTAAGAATTTATTGAAATGTGCTTATGCACATTTTATTCCATCTTTAACTTATGGTACCAAATAAGGGGAAGAAATTAAAATATCTAGTATCTTTATATTAAATAATGTGTGTGTGTGTGTGTGTGTGTGTGTGTGTGTGTATAATTTTTTTAAAAGCTAAATATTGGAATGAACTATTTATTTAATTTTAAATTTATATTCATCTTAATTCAACCCTAAATAAATAATTTATGGTAGAATTTCTATGTCGAAAAAATCAAATTAATATGAAGTATCCCTTGTGTCTTAATTGCCTAGTATGTAATAAAAGATCTAATATAAAAAAAAATATAATGTCTAGTATATTAAAATAAAAAATTTAGTTACACAAAGGCTTAAATGTGAGTGAAAAATATTCCTTTTTTTTTGTTTTGAAGTTTTAAATTATGATTAACATTGTGAAGACAAAATCCTCGATGGGGGTGTCTCAACAAGGAGCCAAGTGGTCACAATATGCGAGCGCGGGACAGGCCTATCGCCGCGAGCCATTGAGCAGAATTAAACACCCTCGCACGAAGGCAGTTATGACGTCTTGGGAAGAGTAGAGGCGCAACGGGAGTCGAAAGCTTATCAGGCATTTAGGCAAGGAAAATCGCATATTGCAGTTTGGGAGGTCTCACCCTGTGCAACGGCCTTGGCACTCAAGCTACGTCTTGAGCCTCGAACGCAAGGTGTGTGTTGGTAGGAGAGGGAGGCGGTGAGCTGGGGATGGTGATGCAAGTGCCCGTGGGATCCTGGTAGCCTGGTGTCCGAGGAGCAGAGTGTTGTAGTGGAGGTGATTGCAGTTGGGTTTGCGGTGAGGAAGGAGCCCAATTAGGCGTACCTAATGTGGAATTTTTAGTTCGATGCGAGGAAGTGGTTTATCGTGGTAGTGGAGGAGACCAATGAGCGGTGTTGGTGTGGACTCAACAATCATGCAGGTTCAGTATCAGTCAGGTGCATGCGCAGCTGGAGGTTCCTCTTCGCCATTGGAAGGAGTGGGGACTTGATCTTTGGGACAGTGGCATTCTCTTGTGAGTCAGAGGGTGCTGGTGGCTGGATGAGGGAAACTGGTCTGAGCCATTGCACTCCAATTCATAGGGCAACACTCTGCACTGGAAACCATAATTCTAGCTAGGAAGAAACAGGGTGTGAGAAGGGCGTGTATATGCCATGACAACGTGGTTGTGCACGCAGAGGTGGTCTCTGGCACCAAATGGAGGAGCGAAGGCCAAACGAGGACTTGAGCTCAGATTCAGAGTCTACCGAGAGTCAACACTCTGTGGCTGCCATGGCGGTCTCTCCATCCAGGTCGACTAGTCAAGTCGACGCTCCAGTCACCCTAGATGCGATTTCAGTTCAATTGCAATTCAACTTAATTTGGACAACTTGCTGGAACAGAGGTATGAAGAACGAAATGAGCTAATTACTTACATTAATGACATTCAACATATGCAAAATGAAACTCTAAATGCTCTAGAGAGTATACGTCGTTAGCTGTGGCGTTCTCACGACCACCTTCGAGCATTGGAAATCCAGATCGAGCACATTGACTACCATGTGCACAACCGTGTAGGTTTCTTTGTCAAGCCACCAAGACCCCCCAAATCCTCCTCCATGAAGCTTTTTATTTGTTTGTTTTTTTATAGTTCTGTGTCGGAAATAACTAGTGGGACCGTTTGCCTTGGCTTGCACCCGAGACAAGTATGGCTCTTTTTGAAACTCGGGTTGCTGAGTTGTAACAAAACAACACTGTTTTGTGATATAATTTTGAACTGATAATATGAATCTGACTTTGACCGACAAAAAAAGGACATTGTGAAGACAAAAGAGAAAATCTTATTTAATGTAGTGTTGACTTAAATTTTGTTTTTTATATTGCATCATGATTTAAAATTGAATTGTGAAAATATATAATATAGGTAAGATTTATTAAGGAAAATGATTAGACCAGGTCCATTCAATAATAGAAACTATGAAGAGAATTAACAAGGGGAAACTCAATGTAATATGCAAACTACTTTTGCTTTTTAAGTAGGTCAGTTTCCATAATTAGTATAATTATGGAAAAATGCATAAATTTGGAAAAAAATATCGATAATTAATTTATGATGACACTGCGTGATTAGAGTTTTTTTTTTTTTTCCTCCTTAATTTTGAAATTTTGATTTTAAACCACATAAAATTAATCATCCACCATTTAAAAATTAAAATTTTAAAAATTCAAAAAAAAAAAAATGAATTTCTAAAAAAATAAGTTTAATTTTTAATTTTACCAAAATTTTAATAAACTTTGGAAATAATTTCTAAAAATTTGCAAATTAATTAAAAGTCAAAGTATTTAGACCCAAACTCATTACAATATATTCTGCCTTCGACAGGTATAACAAGTGTAATATGCATCGTTGTTGCTTAGTACATGCCTCTTTACAAGTGTAATATGCATCTTTGCTGCTTAGTACCTGCCTCTTTTGCAAAAAGTAATCGATAACAATTATTGAATGCTTTAAAAAAATCACAAATATATAGGTATAACAAGTGTAATATGCATCGTTGTTGCTTAGTACGTGCCTCTTTACAAGTGTAGTATGCATCTTTGCTACTTAGTACCTACCTCTTTTGCAAAAAGTAATCGATAGCAATTATTGAATGCTTGAAAAAAATCATAAATCTAATATTGAAACACATTTAAATATGAGGAAGGGAAGTAACTGAAGTAATTAATGGACTATATAACCTTGGAACAAAATAGAGATAGCTTCATAGATAATTTTGGTTGAATCATTAACCCCAACATCATTGTTTGTTACGAAAGTTCAGAATTCATTGAAATGTGCTTATACACATTTTATTCCATCTTTAACTTATGGGACCAAATAAGGAGGATAAATTACAATGTCTAGTATCTTTATATTAAATAATGTATATATATGATATAAATAACATAAATAATTTTTTTAAAAGCTAAATATTGTAACAAACTATTTATTTAATTTTAAATTTATACTAATTTTAATTCAACGGCAAGTGAACAAACTATGGTAAGATTTATATGTGGAAAAATAAAAATAATATGAAGTATCTCCTGCCTCTTAATCGTGTGGCAAAGAATTCATATGTAATAAATATCTAATATAAAAAATTACAATGTCTAATATATTAAACAACAAATTTAGTTACACAAAGACTTAAGTGTGTGCAAAATATTGCTATTTTTTTTTTTTAATTATGATTAACATTGTGAAGACAAAATATAAAATCTTATTTATTGTACTGTTGACTTAGATTTTATTTTTTATATTGCATCATGATTGAATATTGAATTGTGAAAATATATAATATAAGTAAAGTTTATTAAGAAAAATGATTGAACCAAGTTCATTCAATAATAAAATTCAACAAGGGGAAAATATGCAGTGTTGTTCATTTTCTTTTTTAAATAAACCAGTTTCAAAGACCAAAATGTAATATTTGTTTTTTTTTAAATATTTGTTATGGAAAAATCCATAAATTTGGGAAAAAAAATCAATAATTAATTTATAAGGACATTGATGATTAGAGGTCTTTTGTTTAATTAATTTTTACAGTTTTAAATTTTTGATTTAAACCATATAAAATTAATCAATCAAAATTTAGAAATTCAAAAATAATTTTCAATTTCAAAAAAAAAAAAAAAATTTACCACAACTTTAATAAACTTTGGAAATAATTTCTGAAAATTCAGAAATTAATTAATTTTTAGGCCAATAAACCTTTCTTTTGAATCAGTGCACCTCACTTTTTGTATGACTATGACATTTGTCCAACTACTATTACACAAATATTTCCCAAAGCCCTAATTAGACCAATACACCTTTCTTTTGAATCGATGCGCCTCACTTTTTGTCTACCATTTTCGTGTGACTGTGACATGTGTCCAACTATCACCCTCTTCCTGTTACGGTTGTCGCATTTGCCGAAAGGATGTCTCCATTTTACAGGTATATGTAGTGGCGGGTGGATGTACTATTATTGTTACGGTCCACATAATTTGTATCAATCAAATTAAATCTAATGAAAATCCCCAGTGGCCTTTACATCTATTAATAAACATTTAAATCACTAAATACTAATATTTGTAGCTGCAAAAAATACTTCTAAATATATTAGATGTATCTCAATAATGTTTAAAGGAGACGTCCAAACATGTCAC
>JAXQQM020067284.1:0-70969 GCA_034641835.2 Pinus albicaulis
GCTGTTTGGTCAATTTAGTGTGTCCTAAATTGCTGCATTTAATTGTCAATCCGGGAATCGTAAGCTGATGAAGTGCGGCGCACTATATGTGCAAGATAACCTCTTTCTTATCTTTTTGTCGTTTATGGTCTTTCTAAGGTGAAATGGAAATTCTAAAGTGAGAAACAAGCTTGGTTATAATTGTTCAAGGAAATGATATTTCCCTATAATGATTTACCAATCTTGAAACTTCAAAAGCAAATTGAAATTACAATGACAAAAGAAAGTAAACTGCTGAAATGGAAAGTGCTGTTAATCTAATGAATCAAAACAAGAAACTAGTGAATATGAAAACTAAACTACTCTTGCTGCCAACTGAACACAAAAGAAACTATGCTTATGGAAATTCAAAATTGCAATGAAAGAAATCTAAACCAGATTACATCAATTCATTTTCTGACCCTTCATCATTAGACCAGCTATGACTTGCGGAAGTAATCATAAACAACTTGTGTAACTGATATTTAATTTGCAGAAAGTAAACTAATACTAAACCATACACACATGATTCAATCCCTCGCCATCAGTCCAGCTGTGGCTTTCGGAGGAAATTGAAGATGTCATACATGATTCAATATATTTAAGTTTGCGGAAAAGAAACTAATACTAAACTACACACTTCATCATGCAGCCCCTCACCATCAGTCCAGCTGTGGCTTTCGGAGGAAACTGAAGATGCTATGAGCAGCTTAATATATCTAATTTTGTAGAAAGGAAACTAATACTAAACTACACATCTCATCATGCAGCCCCTCACCATCAGTCCAGCTGTGGCTTTCGGAGGTAGCTGAAGACACTATGAGTAGTTTAATATGTCTAATTTTAACTACTGAATCAGATAAACAAAACTGAAGTGCACAAGACAAAACTGAAGTTAAACAAAGACTGTGAAAGAAAACTAGCAGCAGAATAATATCAGTTTCATATCATTAGCGAAAATACTATGAAAATGCCCCGGGGTGTCTACCTAAAACCTGCACAAGAAAACTGATCAGTATCTTAACAATCATAAAAACATAAGAGACAGGAATGCAATGGAAATTACAGAAATGTATGAACAGAAATAAAACAACTATGAAATATGAACATGTAATGGGTTATGATACAATGACTACTTAAAGAAATGAAATGAAAAATATATACATTAATACATAGAACCTCGGCTGAGCAGGGGCCCTCTACGCAGCTCTGGTATGATCTTCAAACACGAATCAAGTTATGAAACAGAGTTTTTCACATTAAAAAGAAATTCATTACAGGCTGGTGGTATTACGGCTCAAGGCAGCGTAATCACCACATAACAGAGTATGCACATCAACTTAACAACTAACAACTATCAACTCACATTCACTAACTCTACGTGCGTATGCAAACGCTCTTTATAAAGCAATAAAATGTAATTGTTTCCTGAAGTTTATGATAGCAGCCAGCACGTAGACCACTAAGGCCACGGATTTAGGAGTATGGCCATGTTGGGAAACGGATCTATGGAAGGTGGGCGCTAAAATTCAACTCCAGAACTTTGCACAGATGTCAATTAACTTCCACAAGCTTGGGAAACGGCCGTATGGATGTTTCTATGCCACGAAACAGAGTCCAGCCGACATAGAACACCACAGTTGACTTCCACGTGGATGGCTTTGACCGCGGCTTTCCTTGACGAATTTCATTGAACCAATAGGACACGAACCATGTCCTTGTCATTCCTAGCCCGCCCATGTGGCTCGTTTCCTTCGTTGACACCTGTAACATTGATTTCCACAAAATAGCTGCGGAAAGTTGCAGCGACTGCGGAAAGTGACAAGTTTCCGCAGCTGTATGAACAAAATCTAAATCAAATAGAAAACACACAAACATAATTAAAAACCATGTTAGATACCCTTTTGCACATGATATTGACAATTTTGGAGGTTTAGGTGAGTGAAAGAGATATGGAAAAGTGTATGGAAAAGAGACAAATTCGGGACTCAACATACCCCCACTGTGAAGGTGTTGCATGTCCTCATGCAACCAAAATTTTGACACTCTCTGCTCAATTCATGTGCCTTGATACTTCAGCCAACACATCTAACCCCCTTCTCTTCTTCTTTGGTACTGCCATCATTCTGGGTTTCTTCATGAGGCACCTGAATTTGATATTCACAAGTGCTCTGCTCAATTTTTGGCATTTCCTTTTTAGCTTCTTATTTTTCTTTTGCCAAATACCCAAATGTAACATAGTATTGTCATGGATAATCTTGTCCAGTTTGCCTTGCTCTTTGAGTGTTTCATTTTCATTTTTGAGATGCCGATTCAAAAGCTCAAGCTCAAAAATCTCTTGTTTTAATGACTGAACCAAGTCATCCTGCAATGTATGAGGCTGAGTAGAAGAGGTGCTTGGACCTGTGGCTGCCTTCTCCAAGGATTCTATATAATCATAGACCTCGTGTTGTTTGGGGTCTACTTCTGTTGTCTTCTTCATTGGACTGTCCTCAAAATGCTGCAAGGGAGAATTATGTTCAAAATTTGGCTGAGGAGAACTTTCATCAAAATTTTGCTGAGAATAAGATGGAGTACACTCATTGTCTGATTGGGAGTGAAAGGAGTCAGGTTCACTAACTGACTGAAATGGACTATGGTCGGTTGGAGACTGTTCAGATGTCTCTTCACCCAAATCAATGAAATGAGGACCTTTAATTTGTGTTTTTCTCAGTTTTCCCTTAAACCTGCTACTTCTCCTCACATGCTGTGGTACACTACCTTTTTGTTCTTGTTTTCCTGTTTTTGCCTTCTTAGATAGAGATGACTGTTTTTGAAGAAAAATTAATCTCTCAGACAGAATTTGGTGATCTTCTTTTTCAGAAGAAGAGGTTTTATGGACAGCCTCAACAATTTCTTTCCCTTTTGATATTGTTGGCTTCTTAATTTTGATTTCCTTCTTCTTCCTTTTTATCAATCTCTCTTCCCTATCATTTTTCTTCATAGTAATAGTAGAAGTATCTTGGATTTCATCTATTGTTCTTTTCCTTCTACTTCTTTTTGCTGTGCTAGCTGCGGGAACTTCCTGTGTAGGAGCAACTTGGGTTTCAACATCCATTTTATTTCTTCTACTCCTTCTAATTGATTTACCTTCAGGAATTTCCCGAGGTTCTTCAAAGAAGTTTCTAACTAAGAATTGTTCCCAAGTATCTTCTCTTTCTTTCAGTTCCTTTTCAATCAAAATTTTTATAAGCCCATGATGATATAAATGAGGCTCTACATCTCCTAGGTGTTTTTGCACAGTCACAGCCATTTTCTTCAAGCTATTGAATAGGGAATAAGGAAGATTGAGAGTTTGGTTTTCAAGGAAATTCATCAATATCCTAGTATGATACATGTACATAGAGCCAAAGCGGCCTTCACATGTGATAAATTTCTGAACAATGAGTAATAAAGTGGCCCATTCATCTTTTATTGCATGCACTCGGATTCCTCTTTTGAAAACAGTGATATCCATACCTTGATTTCGGAGGATTGTTCTCCATGCCTCATCACTGATACTTTTGTTTTTGAACCACCGTTCTCCTTCCTGAAGAAGCTCTGTGGCTGCTGCTATTGATGCTTCATTAACCAAAAACTTGAGGTCTCCCACTTCTGCTTCCGAGCCATCAAATGATCTTGCAAACGCTTTGGTAATTTCTCCGTGGTAACCCCGGAATTTCTGAATAAAACGCAGCCATTTAGCTTTTCTCAACATCTCTTTTGCTTGTGGAAATCCCTCTATGAACTTCGGTCCTTCCGGCTCTGCCCTTAATAATTTTCCCATTTTACTTCTCTGTGCTTCACAGCTTGCCTCTGTGAGGGTTTTAAGCGGAAGTGGAACGATGGAATACACTGAGTCGAGCACAATGCTGTGGGGATGTTATCACAAAACGGAAATGAGCACCATACACAAAATGGAATAAGACTGTGGGTGAATATACGGGAATGAGAGTGAGTAAAAGGAACGGAATGGAGTGAAACAGGGAATGAGAATGAGTAGAGTGAGGTTTTGTAACACGACAGAGAAACGACAAAGAAGTTAACATAGTGTAATGCATTCGGCCGCATTTTGAATTTTTGGTGGCTGTGTCATAAATATGAACACGTTTCAATCAATGATTATGGAGTTATGCGGCTTGTAAGAGTCCTTTGACAACTCAAATACGTATCATTATCTTCGGTGGGCTATTTGAACATGAGTAAGAGTCGGAATTTCAATAATGAAGCCGTTTGTGAATAAATGCAAGAGGATAACATAGAGATCGTGGAGGGTTACGGACTGTCAATATAATCATTATGCGTTATGGGTAGAGCTCATAGTTTAAAATTACATAAAAAAAATGTGTCTTTATACTATTTGAAATAAACTTTATTCATACCTTTGGAATCCTTGCTCTTGCCCTTGGTCTTCAACTGATTGATCTTCATTAGTGTCTTGAATGTCCCATTGATCCTCTCCTGCATTTTATTTCATGATTTTATGAAAACAACAACTAACTGTACATTCTTTTTGAAAACCGAGTAGTAGCAGCTGCGGAATCTGCTTCTGGCTGCGGAAACTGGAGTCAGCTGCGGAAACAGCTGTCAGCTGCGGAAACTGACACAGCTATTACTTGGCTGAAATAGAAATGAACAAATGACAAATGACCAGATGGAAATGGTCATAAAAAGATTTTTATTGATGGAATGGATGAGATGAAGTGGAATGAAGTGAAATGGAATGAAATGGAGTGGGTGGTGAGATAAAATAAAAGACAGAATTTTTTTTGGAAAATATAGAGTGTCAGGTGTCCCTGATTTTCACCCCATATTTTCTGTATAAGACTGCCAATCAATGATTGGTTTTCAGGCTTATACCATTTTTTTTCTTCTTTTTATTTTTTATTTTTTTTTTCTCTCTTTTTTTTTTTTTTTTTTTTTTAAACTTGAAAAACAAAAACTAGCTTGGTAGAGAAGAAGGATTCTTCTGTACCAGCCTGATTGCAGAACTTTCTTGAAACAACTTGACAAAATCCTCTTTAGAGAGTGGCTTATGATAAACTTTCAATCTTTGGCCATTCACTAAAAGAGGAGTTTGAAACTCATCAATGGTCTTGATTCTTACAGCTCCATTGTTAAAGACCTTGTCAATCTCATATGGCCCAAGCCAATGAGTCTGAAATTTCCCTGGAAAGTCTTTAAACTTGGAGTCAAATAACAATGCCCAATCTCCTTCTTGAAACTTCTTCTCTTTGATATATTTGTCATGCCACTTAGTTCTTTGATATTGAACTAGATCGCTTCTTAGAATTGCTTCTTGTCTGATCTCATCTAGCTCATTCAATTGCTCCATTCTATGCTTTTGAGCTTCTGATAAGTCCATTCCCAACTGAACTGCTATCTTGAAGGTCTTGACTTGGAACTCAATGGGGAACAAGACTTCTTTCCCATAAACAAGTTCATAGGGAGAATGTCCTGTTGTATTTCTCCATGTAGTTCTGTAGGCCCACAAGGCTTCAGGAAGCCTTTCTGCCCAATCTCTTCTATGTAGATGAATAGTTTTGGTGATGATACTTTCAATAACTTTGTTTGTGGACTCCACTTGACCATTTGCTTGCGGATGGTAAGGAGTAGATCTTCTGTGTTTGATTTTGTATTCTTCCATCAACTTCTCCACCAAATTGGATGTGAATTGGCTCCCTTGATCTGTCACAATTTCTCTTGGAACACCAAAGCGAGTAAAAATATCCTCATAAAGAAAATGAACAACTGAATTTTCAGTAGCAGATACTAATGCCTTAGCTTCTACCCATTTAGTAACATAATCAGTGCAAACCAATATATACTTCTTTTGCTTCGATGGTGGATTAATCGGTCCAATGAAATCTAAAGCCCATTTTTCAAAGGGTTCAATGAGTACCTGTGTTTGTAATGGCATTTCATTTGAAAGGGTAGGTTTCCCTACTCTTTGGCAGCTATCACACCTTTTGACATATTGTTTTGCATCTTTGAAGAGGGAAGGCCAATAATATCCCAAGGAAAGGATTTTATAGGCCGTCCTTTTGTCTGCAAAGTGTCCGCGCATGGTTCATCATAACATTCCTTAAGAATATCAGGCATTTCATCTTCCCTGACACATCTTCTGATCACAAGATCTGGCCCTGTTTTAAACAATTCGTTAGAAATCCATGAATATTTTGAACTCTCCTGAATAATCTTTCGTTTCTCTCTTGGAAATAAATGTGAAGGTAGTTTCCCTGTAACCAAATAGTTAGCAATATCTGCATACCAAGGGGTCTTAATAGTTACTGCAAACAAATATTCATCAGAAAACTTATCTTCTACAGAAGAATCTTCTTTAGTATTTTGAATCCTAGACAAGAAATCAGCTACTGTATTCTGTTTTCCCGGTCTATCCAACACAATAATATTGAATTCTTGCAAAAGTAAAAGCCATCTTGTCACTCTGCCATTAGTAACAGGTTTGTTCATTAAATATCTAATTGCAGAATGGTCAGTATGAATAAAAGTTTCATAGCCTGTTATGTAATGTCTAAACTAATTAATTGCATGAACAACAGCTAAGAATTCTTTTTCAGTCACAGTATAATTCAACTCTGTGGGAGTCAAATTTTTACTGGTGTAATAAATGGCATAAGGAATTAAATCTTTTTGACCCAATACAGCTCCAAGAGCTGTATCTGAAGCATATGTAGAAATATGGAAAGGAAGTTTCCAATTTGGTCCTCTCAAGATAGGTGCTTCAGATATTCTTGTTTTCAAAGTTTCAAAAGCGGATTGACAATCAAGATCCCATTTAAATTCACAGTCTTTTGTAAGCAACTTGAAGAGTGGAGATGCTATTTTAGTGAAGTTCTCTATAAATCTTCTATAGTAACCAGTAAAACCTAGAAAACTTCTAACATCTCTTTGACAATTTGGAATAGGCAACTTGGAGATGACTTCAACTTTTGATCTATCAACTTTAATTCCATCTCCTGAAATATGATGTCCTAAAACAATCCCTTCAGTGAACATCATAAAGCATTTTTCATGGCTTAATGAAAGGTTTGTTTCTTTACATCTTATGAGAACTTTTTCCAAATTTTCTAATGCCTCTTCAAATGTATTACCATAAACTGTAAAATCATCCATATAAACCTCTACACAATCATGGATTAGATCAGAAAAAATTCCTAGTACTGCTCTTTGGAATGTTGCTGGTGCATTACATAACCCAAAAGGAAGCACTCGGTAGGCAAAAGTTCCTCATGGACAAGTAAATGTGGTCTTATCTTGATCTTCAGGTGCTACCTGAATTTGATTATAGCCACTAAAACCATCCAAAAATGAAAAGTACTTTTTACCCGCTAATGTATCTAATACCTGATCGATAAAAGGCAAAGGAAAGTGATCCTTCAAAGTTGCTTTGTTCAATTCCCTGTAATCAATGCATACCCTCCATTTACCATTCTTTTTAGGTACTATAACCAGAGGAGAAACCCATCGGCTATCTGAAATTGGATAAATGAAGTTTACATTGAGTAGTTTTTGGAGCTCTTCCTTCACTATCTCCCTAAGATTTGGATTCATCCTTCTTTGAGGTTGTCTGATTGGTCTACTGTTTTCCTCAATATAGATATGATGGATGCAAGTCTTAGGATCAATACCCTTCATGTCAGTATACTCCCATGCAAATGCAGTAGAATGTTTTTGCAAGATTCTCGTTAGTTCTTCTTGTTGTGACTTCTCCAGATGTTTGTTGATATTCAATGTCTTTTCTGGAAAAATCTCAATAGCAGAATTACCAAACTCTTCCATAGAGTAAAGAGACATTTATCTTGATGATAAATATTCTATGTCAGATTCCAACTGAAATTGTGTGGGGTCATATTCTGAAGTTATCTCAAAATTTTCTAATGTGTTCAGAATTTGACTATCCTCACCAATTTCAGAAATGGTAAAGACAGGTTGTATAGTGTTCTCATCATCGACCCATTCATTGTCTCCTATTTCTGTAATTGCTCTTGCGGGAGGATACAAATTGAATTTCTTTGTCGAATTATCATTAGAAATGTACATGTCTCCAGATCTACAACTAATAAAAGCATCAGCCGTGGCCAGCCAAGGTCTTCCTAAGATAATTGGATGTCCTCCTAGATTACTTTTGGGAGTCAAAATCATAAAGTCTACTGGATATTCCCAAGAATCTAAGGAGACTGAAATATCTTCTAATACACCATCCGGTTTAATAACCGATCGATCTGCAAGTTGCAATAAAGTAGGTGTAAAAAGAAGGTTAGGAAGTTTTAACTGTTCCATAGTCTGTCTACTCATAATGTTGATAGCAGCCCCTAAGTCAATCAATGTGTTTGGAATTTCTATCCCATTTATATGTGTATTGACAATTGGACTTCCTGGATCTACATATTTCTGCATGGCAATTTTTCCCATCATAATGTCTGCAATCTTTCCTACCAGGTGGATTCTTCTTGTGTCCTTTAGCTTCCTTCCTGGTCTTTTGAAACTCAACTCCTTTATGGTTTTTTCTAGAATAGGAATTTCTCGAATGGCTTGTAGCAATGGAATCTTGATACAAATATTCTTCAATTCATCTAGAAAGTCATAGTTAGGCAACAAGATTTGTTTTTCCACCCCCTTATCAATTTGTAGTCTTTCCGGAAAAGGAGGTGTAGATGAAGATACATGTTGCTCAACTATAGGAGTTGTGGATGTTAGCTTTTCTTTTTCTTCTTGAATTTTTGAATTTTGAAGAGATTCTTCCTCAGAACCTTTATTGACTTGAAGAGAGTCCTCCTCAGAGGTATCTTGCTCTTGAATATCTATAGAAGGTTTTTCTAAAACTCTACCAGATCTGAGTTGTACATCGTTGAGAGGAACAATCATATAGGTAGGAAATTGTTGTCTTTCTACCATATAAGTAGTTTGAGGATTCTTATTGTTAGGATTTGGCAATGGCTGAGCTGGAAGTTGATTTGTCTTCTGTTGGTATGGGAGCATGAGTTGAGGATTTGTATTTTGTTGAGAAGGTTGATGTTGTGGAAATGGCAATGAAAGTTGTGGTGGATTTTGGCTTGGAAATTGTGGAGCTTGTTGGTTTTGAAAAGATGGAGGATATTGATAAAATTGAGCAAATCTCCCATAAGGATTTTGCATTCCTTGTACCCATGGCTGATATGAGTTTTGATGTTGGGGCCAAGGTTGTTGCCAAGGAGTCCAATTTGGTGGGTTTTGAAGATTCATAGGGTTATTAAACCCTTGAGATTGTTGTCCCTGCCAAGGTCTCCTTGCGACAAAACAGAGAGATTCTATTGAATTTGGATCTTCTTGAAAAACAGCTTTGAGTCCAGGGATTGAAGGACAATCCTTGATTTCATGATTTTCTGAGCAAATCATACATGTTTCTACAACTTTTGCATCCAAGGGACATTCCCTTAAAGCATGTTTCTTTCTACATTTCTGACAAAAGATGGCTAAAGCATCTGTTTCTGCTTTCTGCTTGTTTTGGATTTTAAGGGTGTCTAGTTGTTCACTAAGACCCCCTAAGATATCAGTTTTAAACTCATCAAGCATATTACCAATCTCTGCCCTACTTACTGATCCAGTTGCAGATTTGTTAGCCCCAATAAGAGAAGAATCCCTAGGCCCTTTTCCAGTTTTAGATCTTCCCCTTGAGAATTGGATACATAGTTCTGTTATATCATGAAATGGGAGTTGAGAAATGTCTCCTTTACCCATCATGTTTAAAATGTATATCCATTCATCTCTAATGGATTTTAATAGGAGGGCTTTCAAGGTTTCATTATCTAAATTGCTCATCTTTGCTCTTTTCAAGTTGTATTGAAATCTTTCAATTAAGTCTTCCAAATTTTCATCTTCTTTTTGCATCATTTTGAATACCTCATCCTTGTGATTGGTGGGCATACAATAATCCAAGTATCTATCCAAAAATGTTTGCTTCATATCATTCCAAGTCCTGATAGATTGAGTGGCTAATCCCATGAACCATTTCAAAGCAGATCCCTTCAAGGTTGAAGGAAATAGTTTGAGTTTTTGAGAATCTTCCATGTAGTCATAAGTTCGGCACACTACTTCAAACTCAAACAAAAATGTTTCAGGATCTTCACTTCGTAATCCATAAAAGTTAGGGAGAACAGATGGTGAAATATTTTTCATTGTTGCATGAGTTTCCTCATCAACTATAGGGAATCCAAGAAAATCGCCCCTATTTCTACCATTATTTCCTTCACCATTGTTATCTTCATTATCTCCTCCTCCTCTATCTCCACCTCTATTTATTACTTCCTCTGCCATGATAGCTTCTTTAGAGTCCTTATAGTCCTCTAGTTCTTCTATCAAGGAAGGATGAGAGAAAGTTTCTTTGTTTTCTAAGTAGGCTTTAATAGGTGGTGTAGGAGAATCCTCTAATTCAGCTGTTCTTTGGCTTCCAAAAATCTTAAGGCTAGGGGTAGATGATGGTGAATCTGGTCTATCCCTTGAAGAAGATGGAGTTGTGAAAATCGAACTCTTGGCTTTAGCTATAAACCTTCCCCTAGAATCTCTTGCTCTATGCATGTCATTTTTTTTTTTTTTTTTTTTTAGTTTTTTTTTTTAACAAAAGTTGGGCTAATAATTCTCTTTCTGATCTTCCAGATCACACTAGGTGCAAGAAGAGAGCATACTTAAGAAATTACTAAACCAATAACTCTCTTTTTTGATCCTCCAGATCACACTAGGTGCAAGAGGAGAGCATACTTCAAGAAGTTATCAAGTTTTCCCTTCTTTTATGATTTTATGTGTTTTTTTTTTTAAGAAATTGGCTACCTAGTTACACTTCCCCGGCAGCGGCGCCAAAATGTTTGGTCAATTTAGTGTGTCCTAAATTGCTGCATTTAATTGTCAATCCGGGAATCGTAAGCTGATGAAGTGCGGCGCACTATATGTGCAAGATAACCTCTTTCTTATCTTTTTGTCATTTATGGTCTTTCTAAGGTGAAAATGGAAATTCTAAAGTGAGAAACAAGCTTGGTTATAATTGTTCAAGGAAATGATATTCCCCTATAATGATTTTCCAATCTCGAAACTTCAAAAGAAAATTGAAATTACAATGACAAAAGAAAGTAAATTGCTGAAATGGAAAGTGTTGTTAATCTAATGAATCAAAACAAGAAACTAGTGAATATGAAAACTAAACTATTCTTGCTGCCAACTGAACACAAAAGAAACTACGCTTATGGAAATTCAAATTTGCAATGAAAGAAATCTAAACCAGATTACATCAATTCATTTTCTGACCCTTCATCATTAGACCAGCTATGACTTGCGGAAGTAATCATAAACAACTTGTGTAACTGATATTTAATTTGCATAAAGTAAACTAATACTAAACCATACACACATGATTCAATCCCTCGCCATCAGTCCAGCTGTGGCTTTCGGAGGCAATTGAAGATGTCATACATGATTCAATATATTGAAGTTTGCAGAAAAGAAACTAATACTAAACTACACACTTCATCATGCAGCCCCTCACCATCAGTCCAGCTGTGGCTTTCGGAGGAAACTGAAGACGCTATGAGCAGCTTAATATATCTAATTTTGCAGAAAGGAAACTAATACTAAACTACACATCTCATCATGCAGCCTCTCACCATCAGTCCAGCTGTGGCTTTCGGAGGTAGCTGAAGACACTATGAGTAGCTTAATATGTCTAATTTTAACTACTGAATCAGATAAACAAAACTGAAGTGCACAAGACAAAACTGAAGTTAAACAAAGACTGTGAAAGAAAACTAGCAGCAGAATAATATCAGTTTCATATCACTAGCGAAAATACTATGAAAATGCCCCGAGGTGTCTACCTAAAACCTGCACAAGAAAACTGATCAGTATTTTAACAATCATAAAAACATAAAAGACAGGAATGCAATGGAAATTACAGAAATGTATGAACAGAAATAAAACAACTATGAAATATGAACATGTAATGGGTTATGATACAATGACTACTTAAAGAAATGAAATGAAAAATATATACATTAATACACAGAACCTCGGCTGAGCAGGGGCCCTCTACGCAGCTCTGGTATGATCTTCAAACACGAATCAAGTTATGAAACAGAGTTTTTCACATTAAAAAGAAAGTCATTACAGGCTGGTGGTATTACGGCTCAAGGCAGCGTAATCACCACATAACAGAGTATGCACATCAACTTAACAACTAACAACTATCAACTCACATTCACTAACTCTACGTGCGTATGCAAACGCTCTTTATAAAGCAATAAAATGTAACTGTTTCCTGAAGTTTATGATAGCAGCCAGCACGTAGACCACTAAGGCCACGGATGTAGGAGTATGGCCATGTTGGGAAACGGATCTATGGAAGGTGGGCGCTTAAATTCAACTCCAGAACTTTGCACAGATGTCAATTAACTTCCGCAAGCTTGGGAAACGGCCGTATGGATGTTTCTATGCCACGAAACAGAGTCCAGCCGACATAGAACTCCACAGTTGACTTCCACGTGGATGGCTTTGACCGCGGCTTTCCTGGACGAATTTCATTGAACCAATAGGACACGAACCATGTCCTTGTCATTCCTAGCCTGCCCATGTGGCTCGTTTCCTTCGTTGACACCTGTAACATTGATTTCCACAAAATAGCTGCGGAAAGTTCCAGCGGCTGCGGAAAGTGACAAGTTTCCGCAGCTGTATGAACAAAATCTAAATCAAATAGAAAACACACAAACATAATTAAAAACCATGTTAGATACCCTTTTGCACATGATATTGACAATTTTGGAGGTTTAGATGAGTGAAAGAGATATGGAAGTGTATGGAAAAGAGACAAAATTCGGACTCAACCGCTACAGTAATCGTGTAGTTAACTGATGTATTGTTCAGTTGATTAATGAGTTATTATTTGTGAATTAATTAATTAATTAATTCACTCCACTCTCACTAGTGTAACAATCAGTTAGACTAGATACAACTAGCTCAACTAAGTCTAACTGAGTTAAACTAAATACAAATCCATAACTACTTCTTCCAACTGTGTCATAACTCTGCCACTTGAGTTCTAACTGATTCCTCCATGTGATAGCTCCAATAAACTGTTAGGAATAGTGTAATTCCTTCTATCAGCTGTTGTGCCACATCTGTGCACTGAACTGAAGTACTCGAAGAGAATAAGTTGATGTTTAGAGTCTGATTATTATTAAGAGCTAATAATAATCGACATGCATCTATTTTTAGATTGACGATCTATAAATAGACTTCGCCCAATATTCTAAAAATAGAATTTCGTCTATTTTTCCAACTTGATCAACCATCCACAAATAGCATCCTGCAACTTCTAAAATATGATCGACATGTCTAAAAATAGACTTGCGCCAAAAATAGCCTGCGGGCCCACTTAGTGAAGGCGACTCTTTTCACTAAGCTTATCATCTTGTTGAATCTCAACACTCCCTCTCAACAAGATAGGGATTATCCTTCACCCCGATCCTGCCTCTATGGTATTCGAATTTTCTCCTGGTGAGCACCTTCGTCAGAATATCTGCATCCTGATCCTCCGTGGGAATGTACTGAAGCAACATGATCTTTCGCTGCACACAATCTTTGATATGATGATACCGGATATCAATATCTTTAGATCTATCATGAAACACAGGATTAGCTGAGAGTTTAATGCAACTTTGATTATCACAATGAATCACCATGGGATCTAAATGTGAACCGAACAAACCAACCAGGATCTTCCTCATCCAGATGGCCTCACATGCAGCTAAACTTGCTGCCATTTATTCTGCTTCCACTGAATTGAGTGCCACAAATCTTTGTTTCCTGATGTACCAAGAAACTTCCATAGATTTGATACTGAAAATCCCTCCTAATGTGTTATTTTTGTCTGTTGGGCTTCCTACCCAATCTGCATCCGTGAAGCCATGCAACTTCACCTCATCCATCTGTCTGTACCATAAACCATACTCAGATGTGCCCCGAGATATCTCAAGACTTACTTGCCTACCTTCCAAAAGAGCTTGGTAGGCTTAACCATCGCTTTTGAAAGCTGGTTCACTGCATAGCATATGTCCGGTCTTGTATTTACTAAATACATGAGTGAACCCACCAACTGTCGATAAATAGTGGCATCCACTACCTCTACCGATGTAGCATCCTCTTTCTTCCAATTTCCTGGAAGAGGAGTGTCCATAGGCTTGCAGCCTTGCATGTGAAACTTCTCCAGTATCTCCTAGGCATACTTTCCTTGGGACACAAACAGTTCACCTTCCCGCTGCCATATTTTCAATCGAAGGAAATAATGAACGAGGCCTAAATCCTTCATCTCAAAATCCTTTGCAAGATCAGCCTTGCATGAGTGTATCAACTGCTCATCACCTGTTAGTATCAAATCATCAACATAAAGTACAATGATTAAAAGCTTACCCTCAACCACAATTTGGTACAGGTTTGCATCTGCTCACTCTTGGTGAATCCAAGTCCAGTGAAATAGCTGTCGATCCAAGTGTACCAAGCACGGGGTGCTTGTTTCAGCCCATACAACGCTCTTTTGAGCCTGCACACATGCGACTCACTTCTAAAGATCTCAAATCCTTCAGGTTGATCAATGTACACCTCTTCCTCAATGATCCCATTAAGGAACGCAGTCTTCACATTCATCTGATGAATGTGCCAACCCATCTGCACTAAGAGAGCAAGGATGGTTCGTATGGAAGAATACCGTGCGACAGGTGTAAAGGTTTCTTCATAGTCAATCCCCTAAATCTGTGAGAATCCCCAAGCAACAAATCTTTCCTTATACTTCTCGACGCTCCCATTAGTAGCTTGCTTTACTTTGTAGATCCATCTTGATCCTACAACTGATTTTCCCACCGGCCTTGGAACAATCTCCCAAGAACTGTTTCTAACAATGGAGTCATACTCCTCCACCATGGCATCTACCCATGTGGGCTCCTGCGCTACTTCTTCAAAAGAAGATGGCTCTGTCACAATACATTTTCTCATAAGAGCCATGTATCCAATATATCGGTCAAGTGACTGTCTCTGTCTGCGCTGTGATGTAGGAACTCCTACATTCTGTGTCGCATCCACCTTCAGTCTCTCAGCTTCTGTGGTATGCTTCCTGCCTTATCTGATGTTTGGTTCTGCATGAGTGGACTCCTCCACTCCATTAATCTCCTCCTGTGGCTGATCCACATCCAGAGGCTCATCTCTGGGAGCAAGAAGTTCCTCTTCCGCATGCAAGTGTAGCTCCCTCTCAAGCGACAACTTCATGGCTTTCACCTCATTGAATTTTATATCCCATCGCATAACAGTCATGTGACTGTTTGGAAAATACACACGATAGTTGTGGGGTGTTTCTGTGTACCCCACAAATATCCCAACTTTTGCAGTCGGCTCCAACTTTTTCCTGGCATCCTTTGTCACATGAATATAAACAGGTGAGCCAAAAATCCTCAAATGAGAAATATCAGGCTTCTTACCAGTAAAAGCTTTCGTAGGTGTACTCATGCCAAGTACTCTATGAGTACAACGGTTTTTCACATAAACCGCAGTGTTGCTTGCTTCCTCCCACAAGTGCATCGGTAGGCTCTGGACATGCAGCATCGCTCATGCAGCACCCACGATCGTTCTGTTATTTCTCTCTGTGACCCCATTCTGCTGTGGGTTATGAGGCGCTATGAGTTCTCTTCAAATTCCTTCTTTGCTACAGAAGTCTTTGAATTCGCCCGAGATTTATTCACCACCATTATCACTCCGTAGAGCTTTCACTTGCTTCCCTGACTCCTCCACCAATGCCTTGAACTCACAGAACTTTGAGAACGTTTCACTCTTCTTTTACATGAAGAAGATCCAGCATCTACGAGAATAGTCATCAACAAATATCACATAATACCTGTGTTTTACTGTTGAAGCAACCGAGAATGGTCCACACACGTTTGTGTAAATTCTCTCTAAGATCACCAAAGCACGGTTCTCCTTCTCATGAAAGGTGGTCTTCACAAACTTACCCATTGTACATCCTTTGCACTGATCTGACTGCGCAAGAGTACCCTTGGGAAGTCTAGTAGAAATTTGTTGGAAAATCTTCAAAGCGCCATGGTGAAGATGGCCCAATCTCCTGTGCCATAATTCACCCTCATCTCGACTCATCACTTCTTCTACTTTGCCCACCATTGCAGCGTAGCCATCTACCTCCAGCTTGTAGAGATTCTTAATTCGAACCCCTAACTTCTTGGTTTGACCCGTTGTTTTATGTCAAAGGAAGGTTTTTCCCTCACTGAAAACAACATCATAACCTCTGTCTTCCAGCATTGTGAGTGAGACCAAGTTCTTCTTCAGATCTGGAACATGCATGACATTCTTCAACAAGAATGGATTACTGGACTCCCTGTCAAAGGTAATGGTCCCAATGCCAGTCGCACTGTACCAACCATCGTCGCCCCTCTCTATATGCATCTGGAGGTCCTTCTCCTCCAAGTCACTGAACAACTCTTTGTCTCTCGTCATATGGAAAGACGCACCACTATCAAGATACCACACTGATCCCATCCAGCTTGAAACCAAGCATGCGATCAAGGAAAAATCAAGCTCAAATTTCGAGGCTAAGGCCTCTCCAGCTGTAGATCCAGCAGTCTGCTTATTCTTCTTCTTCTGTGGATAGTTAGTGGCGAAATGTCGATGCTCGTGATAGTGAAAACACTTCACTTTGGACAAGCCCTGCTTCTTGCCTTTCACACCGGATTTAGAAGGATTTTTCTTCCCCTTCTCTTTCCTTGCTTTGGCAGCCAAAGCGCAATTATCTTCATCTTCATTCTTCGATAAAGATCCATCCCTGGTACCCCGCCTTATCTCCTCCTGCACAAGATCCAATCAAAGTCGCTCCCATCCCGGCAGTTTCTCCCGTCCATTGACAGAGTCTTTGTAGCTATGCCAAATCTTCGCAAGCCCAAGGAGAGCCAAGCTCACCAAGTCTTATTCATCAACAATAGCCCCCACACTTCCCAGTTCATCCTTGCAGTGGACAAACTTCGTCAGGTATTTTGGAATACTATTACCTTTCTCCATTTTTATTTTTATGAGCTTGTCTGTAAGCGCCAACTTCCTCTAGTCACTTCGGCTTTGGAAAAATTCTGTCAAAGCCTTCCACATTAAGAATGGAGTGGCTTTCCTGTGAAGGCTGGACACAATATGGTCCTTCACAGCTTCCAACAGAATCCTCCTCGTCTTTGCAGTCTTCTTTTGCCATGCATCAAGTAATGCAGCATCGCTAGATCCCAGCTTAGGAACATCGCTATCGATGAACTCCTTTAGCCCATTATCCTCCAGCACCGCCTCCATCCTGTCCTTCCAGGCTATGTAATTCGAGCTCTCATTAAGGGCATACTCCAATCTCAACTCGTTGAAAGAAATTTCAATGTATACTCAATTTCTGCACCAAGAATCTTCTGTAGCAAATTCGAATTGTCCGCCAGCACAAACTCACTTCACAATTGCAATCTTCAATCAAAAATGCTTTGATACCATGTAGAAATTATATGCACTAAGCATGCATATGTCCAAGATCCACCTGATCTCACACTATTTAACTTTATGCAAGACGCTGAATCTATTCCACTTGTTAATCTTTGGCGGAAAAATTAATTGCACACACATGTGAAGCATAAACAAAAATATTCAATCGCACATAACACAGTTTTTAACCGGGAAAGCCTGAAGCTGAAAACCTCAACTATATATTATGTAACATGGAGATCATATGACAATCTCATACAAACATACAAAGCTTATCACAAGCTCTCAATACAGTACAATCGTCATACACTATACAGGCCTAATCTTGCAAATCCATGCACTGATCTATGCCACCTGCTAGCCTGCCTCCACTGCGCAATCTCTGTTGAATAATAGCTCTAAATGAATTTGAATTACTCCATCCTTGACTGCGCAATCCTCATTGGCATATCCACTGAGTGTGTGATGCAATCAATGCATCACTATAGTCACAACAGATAGTCTATCTTGCCCTTTCACCTATCTCTCCACTGGTCTCCACTGAAACAGCCATGCACTGTAGTTAACTGATGTATTTTTCAGTTGATTAATGAGTTATTATTTGTGAATTAATTCACTCCACTCTCACTAGTGTATCAATCAATTAGACTAGATACAAATAGCTCAACTGAGTCTAACTAAGTTAAACTAAATACAACTCCATAACTACTTCTTCCAACTGTGTCATAACTCTGCCACTTGAGTTCTAACTGATTCCTCCATGCATTAGCTCCAGTAAACCCTTAGGAATAGCGTAATTCCTTCTGTTAGCTGATGTGCCACATCTGTGCACTGAACTGAAGTGCTCCAAGAGAATAAGTTGATGTTTAGAGTCTGATTATTATTCAGAGCTAATAATAATCGACATGCATCTATTTTTATATTAACGATCTATAAATACACTTTGCCCAATATTCTAAAAATGGAATTTCATCTATTTTTCCAGCTTGATCAACCATCCACAAATAGCATCCTGTGACTTCTGAAATATGATCATCACGTCTAAAAATAGACATAGTCTAAAAATAGACTTACACCAAAAATAGCCTGCGGGCCCACTTAGTGAAGGCGACTCTTTTCACTAATCTCATCATCTTGTTGAATCTCAACAGCCCACAGTTTTGGCACTTCATCTCCTAGGGTTAGGTTTTTGTACGTTTCGGATTTTATATTGTTTCTCAACAATAAATAGGCCTTCGAGCCTCATTGTAACAACAGTTCAGGGGCTGGTAGCTGACACATCTCTTCTCAAAGATAAGCGCTACCAGTGCCCTAACTCGCTTGGTCCCATCTTTTCAATTCTGTAACACAGGGGGGAGGCTTGTAGTCGTCACATCTCTTCTCAGAGATACGTTACTTGTGCCCTCGCTCACTCATTTCCATTATGTATCATTGTAACACACTTCAGAGGCCTGTAGCCGCCATATCTCTTCTCAGAGATACGCCTACCAACACCCTAGCTGTTTATTTTAGTCATTTTTTTATTAATAAAATTAAGCATTATTTCCGCTGCATCTATGTATCTATGGCTATATGCGTATTATGTTGCATTCCTGCATAAAATATGGATCAGTGGTATCAGAGCGGATTTTCTCTCTATCTGTTTTTCTTTGCATGTCCCTTAGCTCGCTTGTTCCCATCATTTTAGTTCTCTAACACAGTGGGGAGGTCTGTAGCCATCACATCTCTTCTAAGAGATATGTTACTAGTGCCCTCACTCGCTCATTTCCATTAAGTCTCATTGTAACACAGTTCAGAGGCCTGTAGCCGCCGCATCTCTTCTCAAAGATACGCCTACTAGCGCCCTAGTTATTTATTTAAGTCATTTGTTTTATTAATAAAATGAGGCTTTATTTCCGCTGCATCTCTGTATCTATGGCTATATGTGTATTCTGTTGCGTTCCTGCATAAATCCGAATCATGTATCTAATCTCTGTTTCTGCAGCTACTGCCATGGTTTAACAGATTCCGAAGAATGAATGAAGGAGTGAAGTACATGGGCAGTTTAGAAATGATCCACTGATGGATTCTATCCTATCTACTTGTTCAGAATCGAGAAGGTTAGGGTTCACAACAAACAGTTGACACAACGAATTGATAATATAAATCAAAGTAACTTAGTGTCATTTCGCCAATCTCTAATTAACAATAAAATTGATATTGAAAGATAATAACTGGATACATCTCATAGATAGAAATGTTGTTATAGGTGTTAAATAAAGAAAAGAAGAAAATGTGAGTTGTAGCATATCTTAAAAATAGTGTTAAATTTATCAAATGAGCCTACACATGTAGCTTCATTATTTAAAAAGTGAGTTGAAACCAATCTTTGAATAATATAATTAATAATACTAATAAATCAACGATTTTTTCAATAATAACACCATAATTTCCATTAGAAAAGTTGACACAACACATGCCATAACCATGTTGAAAATTCATTGAACATATAAGAGTGAGATAGATAAAATTTTCCTATTGTGCTCATTTGGACATGTGACAAAAAGTAGAGAAAGAAAGAATGAACCATCATACAAATGTTATGAATAATATAGATGGAAAGAACATATGCACTAATGATATGGCTAGAGTTACTTAATTTCTATGTAAATTATTATAGTGGAAAAGAAAAATATCCATCTAAGAAATTAAAAAATATTTCATTTCAATAAAATAATAATGATGAAAATAATGATGAACCACACTCACTGATTTGAAATGCGTCAACACAATTTACTCGAATGTGATTTTCACCAAAAAAAAATTGATACATAATTTATGGATCACAAAAGTCAAATTCCTAAAATAATAATGAAATTTATTTGAAAAAATAATTATAAAAAACATATTTTTAAAATTTAACATTATTCTAATTTTAAAAAAAAACGATAATTCATCTCTATACATTGTTAATTTAAAAGAATTAAGCGATGTTAATTTTATAAATATTTAGCAATATTTATAAATTAATAAATAAAAGATATTTTAAATTATTTATAAAAAGATATTTTCGTCTAAAATAAATTTTAAATTATTTGTAAAAATATATTTTCGTCATCATAAAAATAACACAAGATAGTTAGCTAAAAGATAAAGACTAACTTACAATTATTACTTTTATTTTCATATATATATTTTCGACGAAGACGAAATTATTATATAAAAATGATGAATGTATTTTTCCACGAAATTATTATTTTTATTTTTATATAAAGTGATGTGGTTGTGTTTTGAAATTAAAAGAAAACGACAAAGCAATTTTGACCAAATGGCCCAAGGAAGCACAAAGGCCAGTGTACAATCCGTGTAACATTGTGGCTCATCTAAGTATAAAAACGGTAAATATATTTTCGCGAAGGTTCTAATTCGTAACGTTGTGATCACTCATCTAAATATAAAACAACATAATACATTTCCGCGAAGGTTCTGATTCACGGCAATTCTTAAAGTGATGTGGGTGTTCAAAGGCTTTTAGAAATTTAGAGGGAAAAACGTTGTTGTTTTCCGCCCTCAGTGAATTTACCGTTTAAAATGTCACATCACGACCATTCAGCCATCCTTTCACGAAACCATAACCTTACGCATAAATAAAATCTTTGTAGACATTCAACTTGTTTGAAAGGTATGATTTCCATTTTATGTGCTCAACAACTTTTCATATTTACAATATTATATTTTTTAACGAGATTAAAAATAGTTCATAAAACTAAGAACAATATTTGCATTACATTCAAATGTGATATGAGTTAAATAAAGTGTATTTCCATATGTAAATAAATAATTTTAAATTATATTAAATTAAATCTATTTTTAAAAAAATTAAAATAATAACATTTAAAAATATATTACTAATTAATTCTTTTAAAAACTAAAATTAAATTTATTTAAAAAAAAATAAAAAATAATAACATTTAAAAAAATATTACTAATTAATTCTCTTAAAAACTAAAATAAAGTAAAAAATTTAAAACTCTTATCAATTTTTCTTTGCTTGCTTACTTAATTCAAATATTTCACTTAACAATAAAAAAAATTAAAGATTTATAATATTTTATTTGTTTGGTTGATTTAGGAACACGTTATACAACATTAATTTGTTGGATGAAAGGATGAATTCATTTTTTATTTAGAAATTATTTGACAAGGCTGTACAACTAACTTAGGCGGGACACACTCAAGGGGAGATCATAAGAACCTTCCTTTCATTTCCACTATTATTAGATGAGTTTCTTGCATATGTGTATATTATTATTTGTACTCTTGGTAGTGTTGTAGAAAAATAACTTTTTTGTTATCTTTGTGTATATTTATATAAATTTGAAGATTTCAATAAATGAAAAAATGTTAATTTATACAAAATGAAAATTATGTATTGAAATGCATTTCCACTTTAACAAATCTTGCAAACATTGGAGATAATAAGAAAATCAATGAAAAATTAGAAGTTCAAGTTAGAGCATTAATCACTCTTAATCTGTGAGAATGTAGGATCTAATAATACTTATAAAGTGTGGACGCCCTCGGCCGCACCCCTCCCCTTAAGTCGTTTTTTGGTGGGGAGGGTACAGGGTTGAGGTTGCGATTGACACCAACCCACTTATCATATATTGATGGACCAGACCTATTAAGAAGTTAAGAACAACCCACAACAACCCCCCCCCCCCACCCCACCCCCACACCCCCCCAAAAAAAAAAGTTTGAAACCACCGTGGGGGGTGGATCTGCACTACCACTGATTTGAAAAAATGGTTTCTTACTTATTGCTAAAGGAACATTGTGAACCAAGGGGGTTGGTGCACACGTAAGTGGACAAGACAAAGCCAAAAATTCTTAGATGAAGGAATAATGTTGGGGTGGATGGCTAATTTGGTGCTTTAGCTCATCATGGCGTAATGAGTGATGTCACTAGAAATTTTGAAATTTGTGCCCTAGGAAAGGAAAGAGACCATGCTAAGAGAAAAGTGGGAAATATATTATTATTATGTTTTAAAAAAAGGACATAGTGGAGTATGTGAACAGAATTTTCAGCATAGCCATCATGACACTCCTAGCCCTATACATCCAACTCCATGCCAATAGAGTCTTCAAGGAGCCAATTTTGCATAGTTTATTTTTCTTGCTTTATCTATCCTTTAAAAAATGACTAAGTCTAAGAGTTTGAACCCTACACCCCAAGAATCTAAAATTTTTTATAACATTTTTTTGGTTTAATTTGAATCTTATATCTATGATACCCATTTTAACTTGTTTTTATTTCAAGTAAGAGAGAAGGCCTTGGATAAAAATCCCCATAAAAACGAATCTTTCCAAGTATGCGAGTCTAGTTTGTAGTTTTTCACGACTCCTCAGATATATGGCTTTCCTGAATTTATTTCCTAGTGTGGGATGTGCTATGTGCTAAGTAATCGAGAAATTGTGTCTACTAGATAAGGTCACATTTTCATCCAAATTTCAGATGAGTGTATTCATAAAATGTTATGTATGCCACCCACTAAAATTCCGTAGATTCTCACTAAGGATAATGTAGTTTAGTTATACATAGAGTTACCAAAGGCTGAAAAGGAATTCATGTTAGAGTCTATATTAGTTGTTGGTACCCTTGTTTTAGAATTGGTTCCAAGTTTCCCATTAAATATGTTCTTTGAGTCCATCTAAGAATTTGTGTCTACCATTACTTGTCTCTTAGATCTTGATAATGTGAATTTTGTTGATGAAAGTGTTTTGGGGGTTTTCGGGACTCTTTCTTCTATAAGAAAGACCAAAGAAAACTTTAACCTTCTTGTATATATCTCAGATACAATTAATTTCCAGCTTTCTTATTTTAGCGATATAAGATATTTCAACTATCTTTCCTTTTTGGTATATCTTATATTATTCTCCCATGTCGCTAAGTTTGCAGATTTGAAATTACAAGTATAGAATTTTGAAGGCAAACAAAAATATATGGTTTATTGGACTTCTAGAATGAGGAGGAGGAATATAAATGAATGGTTTTCTGAATACCTTCACATTTCATTTCTTAGCATTTTTAGTCATATTTGACAACCTCACAAAAATAATCTTTCTATATTTTAAATATACCTTGCAACTAAGACTTGACAAAAAGGTAGGATATTGGTAAAGATATAAATATTATATAAAAATAATGATATATGGTCTATATATACCTCCCTACTTTTTTCTTGTTTTATTGTCAAGCATAATTTTGCATTGGAATATATTGAGTGGAGAATAACTTTCAACCTAGTGCATTTTGATCCAAGAAAGAAAGAGGTGACTTTCAAGCTCAAGTAGAAGGTGGAAAAATTATTTTAAATAACAAATGTGATTTTAAGGTGGTAGATCAAATGCTAGCCTCCGTGAAATTTCTTAAATACAAGGTGTGGGATTATTATCCCCACCACATAATATCAAATAAAATATCAAATATTTAGTCATATCCATGTCAACATGACAACCAACTAGACATTGAAAATTTGGAAAGTAGAGATTCATGGACAGGAGAGGAATCACTCCCAGGTAAAACAATTTATAGAAATTAATATGGAAGGATATGATATATCTATTGACAACCCTCTACCTAAAGAGAAATATGCCCATATAACTTAGAAAATGAATGAGATACCCAATATAAAAAAATACCAAGGACTGAAGAAGCAGAGACAACATTGAAGTCATCAAAGGTTTCGTTTCAACTAGTGGAGGGAGCCATTTCAAGAAAACTTGGCTTTAAATTATAGTTTTTGAGTCCTGAAGTAACATCTTCTTATGCATCAAAGTTAGGAAAGGGAGCTTCCAAGTGAAAACCTCAGCTAGAAGACGAGAATCATTCACATTTTTTAGATATGAAGGAGAATATTTTTGAGGTTAAAATCGATTTATATATCCGCTAAAATATGGGAAAAATTGCTAACCAATCCCAAAATAGGTTACTTTATGTGATGGATTTTGAAAATTACCAATTAAGACTGGCCCTCACATAGCCTAAGTCATATGTTTTGTAGGTCCTCCTAGATTTATAGGACAACAATGCTTGTATGAACTTAAAGGATATTAGTATATTGGATAAAATTTACCTACATGGCGAAAAAAAATATTGTATAATGAATTGGAAACAACTGGATTAGATATGAATAATTACAAGCTTCTAGTTTCTAAAGTCAGAAGCCAATTGAAGCAGGAAAGGGTTCCTAGTAGGGAAAAGCAAGCAATAATATATGAGCTTCAAGGATTGATTATAAAATTGGGAGTAGAACAAAAACATGAAGAGTATATTAAAGAACGTATACAAGTGAAGGAAGTAGAAATGACAACACTTAAGAAAATAATGAAAGTTCTAAATTTTGAGCATGTATAAACCCCTGAACTAGCTCAAGTGGAGATATAAAAGGAATATATTTTGTCTATTATTATAGGAAGTAATGTATAGATTCAATATCTCCAGGAACAAGTTCAAAATATAAAATAGGTGGTCCAAAGACATGTATGTTCTAAACCTTCTTCTTCTATTATGCAACTTATTGTTCCCGTCGATGCTTCAAATGAATTGGATAAGGAATTTTTAAGATGGAATTTGACACATGTCCAATTGGATAAGTATAAGAAACATTTCCAACTATATTTAGATGAAACCATGCTTCTAAAATAGGAGATTCAACAGAAAGAAAGTTTGTTGAAGGTTGTAGAGGAAGAAAAAATAAGTGGTAGTCCAAAATAAATAAATTGAAGGCTCATTTAATATGCAATCTACCCTAAATCCAAGCAATTGTCTTGGGATAAGATAGTTCAAGAGTTCAAGAAAATATGGGATTCCATCAGGTTAATAGGTGACAAAATGGCCATGTATCAAAACACTGAACATGTTATCAGATGAATAAGAGAATAGCTAAATGATATGCCCCAAAAGGTTACTAAATTTGTAAAATTATTGAACACAAGGACTTGGGAGGAGCTAAAGGAACTATGTATAGAATACTGAAGTTAGTTGGTGATGGAAAGAAATGAAGCACTGAAAAAAAGGTCTTTGATGATCAAGTTTAGGATCATTCCATGGTTATGCAAAAGAATACCGATATGTTCGCAAATAAATTTGACATGCTAAGTGCAGTTAGGTTATCTTCATACTACGATCAACATAATAATTTGATGTCCTTGGAAGCATATTATGGAATACAATAAAAAGAGAAATGAAGTGTTGATAAAATGGTAGCATTAGGCAAGACCTCTAAAGGGGAAATGATATTTGAAAAAATACATAATGAATTCTAGATCTAGTGGTGGCTATAGAACTTATTCCTAATAAAGCCTAATTATAATAAATTGACAGAATTAGATGTTTCTTTCAAAATAATGGTCATGTTCTAGTACTGAATATGTGACCAATGGAATCATTTAGCGTATTTTGTAATATGATCCCTTCAGAACATTGTGTCGAGTTTCTAGTGAAGACTTTGTCTAATATGCCAAAGTTGAACCATTAAATTATTAGAAATTTGTTGTTTCATTTGCTTTATCGATTTCATATATGTTATTTTAATATTTTAGTTATAGTTATTTTGAGAGTTACCATGGGTAACTAAAACAATTACAACTTAATTTTGTAGAAAAAGAGTGAAAGATCTTGAGAAAAGGGGTTTAGAAGTTATGAAAAATTTGCCATTTTGTATTGAAAAGCAATAAGACAATTTTTGAGATATTGATAAAGATTCTAGTTTCAAAATATTTATAGTGGGTGTGTTATCCAAGATAGCAATTAGGTTTGTTTCAAGTCAATATGGTTAGTTTAGTTAGGGTTTAATATGGTTTTCAAGTATTTTTATTTTCAAAATAATCACATGTATACAATTCTTTTAGTTATTTTGCAACATCATTATGAGTCTTAGTGTGTTTCATCATAAAGTGAAAATCCAAAAGTTCATGTCCCTCAAGCTTATCTTGTCATTTTTATGAATTTGACAGTTTTTCCAACTTTCACAACAATTCTAGTTAGAAAACCAGAGTATTTTCTATGAAAGTTCTAGAAACTTCCATAGAAAATATGTCACTTCTGCCATGTGTTCCGCTAAGAAAATTTGCAATTGTTAGTAATAGTCCAATTTTCAAAAACTCAAGTCAATGGTTATTGGTTCATGATTACACTTTATTTTTCCTGATTTACCATTCCCACAACGCATAGCTACATACTCATTTCATTTCCTTTCCACTTTCGAATAGTTTTTTTGTCCAAACCCTTTGTCATATCCTTACGAACTGCTTTTGCTGGCTATACCGTCATTCTTGTTTACTTGTGGTCTATCCATAAGGGCTTCACTGTGGAAGCAATACCATACCACGTGGGTTCATATTGGGGGAAATATAATGAGGAAAAAATGACATAATATATTGGGGGATATATAGGGGATAAAGGGTTTTTTTATTGGCAGGCATAAAAAATGGAGCTCAAAGTTAATGAAAAAATATAAAGGGGTATAAAAAATGTTAACAAAAAAATGGATACCTACAATATATAGTGAAAGTAAGGGATTTTTAAATTGGGGAGGTGTATTGGGTTTATATTAGTAGGGGTTAAATAATGTGATTTTTAGGGGTATTTTCCAATATGTACTCAAAGGAATGGTATTATTTAATATGCTATCATCACACATGATATGTTAGAGGTTTATTGAGTGAAGCCCTTGTGGGTCTGTCTAGATGTCTTAGGGTAAGCTCTGTTAGTGTCAAAAGCTATTTTTTTGTCCATAAGGTCTTTTGCAGTTGTCAAGATGAAGCTCACTACATATTGAAGCTATGGTAGCTCAAAGGAAGCAATATAAAGGAGGGTTAGTGGTAAGGGAAAAAATATAAAGTGGGCATACTGAAATTCACAGTGTCCCCTAACACCATTTCTCAAGCTACAGAAATACCTAGGTTAGGAGAAGGTTGTAGGCATAAGTCAAAGAGTTAGAAGCACAAAGGGAAATGATACAAGGTAAACTGTTGAAGAAATGCCTCAAAATCATTGTTCAAAATGATGATACTCCATGAGTATGGTAAGACCATAAACAGTTGCTTATAATATGGCTAATGGTAATATACATGCTTATATATGCTTTTAGAAGTGTTTTGAAAGTGAAAGAATGATGAAAATGCAAACTCCCAATCTTGAAGGCATAAATTTTCTACAAAAATGTTGTAGATTTCAATGGAGGAAAACACTAGTTAAAACTTCAACAATGGGAAGGATCAAGGCATGTATTTAGCTTACAAGCATCACAGAAGACCTCATAACTTGCAGAACATGCAGAGAGGTAGCAGAGAGGTTTTTTTTTGAATTTTCTATAAAAAATATGGAAATTATTATTTTAGTGGCCAACTTCATGCTCGCTTTATGACCAAATGGAAAATAATTTGTTGGTTGTGGATCCTGATTATCTTCCTTCTTTAGATGTATTGCCACATTAGATCCCTACTCTTAACGGGGTGCAACGTCAGTCATCGTTTGATCACTGTCAAGGGGGTCTAGGGGGGGCCACTCATTAGGCAAATGATCTTATGCTAGAAGTTATTTTTAATTTAGTTTTTTTTGACCTAGAAGGCAACCCCTATGTTGTATGATGGAATGGTATTGCGGCTGTGTATTCATGTGTATATTCTAAGTGACAGATAGAGATGGGGACTGTGTGAGAGAGAAGACGATATTACAATGGATCTATTGTAGGTTGTGTCTCTTCATTTTTCTGGATAATATAAAGGAAGGACTGGTTGTTTCCGTGGACGTAGCCCAAGTTGGGTGAACCACATATATATGTGTGTCTCTTGTTTTATATGTTTTTTGTGCTTGTGTTTCGACATTTTTTATGTGTTCCATTGCTCTATAATATACAATTTTCTAACATAATTTTGTAAATATAAAGGAGGTTTTTGTTCGGCACAAGCTCATCTATAAAAGCCTCTCTCAGTTTTTACATAGCTATCAGGGTTTGGAAGATACATATTTATCTTTTAGGCCTATTTTACATAATTATACAGACTTGTTGTAGAAATTTTAAAATTCAACTTGGTGGAGATCCAGCTCAGAAAAGTCAACCAGCTGAGCATCCACGTGTCAAAAGCAAAAAAAACTCTAGCACATTTAGAAATTATTTTGGTTCGATAAGGTCCACCAACAGAAGTTTATTGTGCTCATTAAGATAGAAGACTCCTATTTGTATTGAAATTTTGTAAAACAAAAAATCCCAAAAAAAGTTCTCAATAGGTGTCAAATAGGATAAAAACCCTTAAAGACAAATCAAATCTAGCCCAAGTGGAATATTTTTGTAAAGGGAATCTCATTCTATAAGTATGTAGATTTTTTACTTTGAAAAAGAGGGCGATTGACAATGTAAAGGATGCCACTTTTGTAACCTTTTTCTTTTATAGTTAATACATATGTTGCATCAACTCTGTTTTATTTCCCGAGATTCGATTTTTTGGTCTGTATTTTCTTATTATGCTTATACTTTCATGTTTCTATTAGTATTCATGGAAATTTTATTACTTGGAATTCATGAAAAATTCTCCAACTTCCTTCATTTGTTGTGTATGACTATAAATTTTTATCTCACACCATTTTAAAGCCAAATTTGCCTTAGATTCCCTTAAACATTGTTGTTTGTAATTGAATTTTTCTTGACTGAATCCATGCCCAATGGTGGAAACCCTCACATATTCTTTCACCTACAAAATTCATATAAAAGACAACCATAGTTACCCATATGAATTTTTGAGTTTATCATAGTAAAAAAAATTTAAGTATTTTGAGAGAGCCCTCTCACACTAGAAGGGCTAACTTCTAACCAAAATTGGTTTAAAATAGTTATGCTAGGTTGGAAGTTGACACAACCCAACTTGTTCCAGCCCAATGATAACATTTTGGTGCGTCTACCAGGAGCAAAAAATATCCATTTACCGGATTTTGCTTGAGTCTCTTCATTCTGATTCTTGAGGGTAATAGGAAATCATGTTTTTTGTTAAGGTTGTGATATTACCCTGGTGAATCCAATCTAAAAATATACAGAAGATAAAAGCTTCGTGGTGACTCCACTTCTCGAAGATCAGTAGCTTGAAGAAGTTCCAAGATGATTTCTACTACAATAATAAATCACATGTATGCTCCTATGGAGCGATCTCACATCTATGGTTTTCCAAATACTATGCCTTGTGTTGATTGGTCAACCCATCTTCCCATGTTCAACGATGAAAAGAAAGATGATGTTGATCTGCATTTGGTTAAATTCCATATACATGTATGTAGACTGAGGGTTGATTTTCCTGAGGATTGTCTTATGAAAATGTTTATGGCCACCCTAGAGGACGAAGCTAGAACATGGTATGAAGGGCTGAAATCAAGAAGCTTGTGTTCTCATACAGATTTCCATAGAATATTTTTTGGAAATTATGGGAAGCCTCATCCTCCATCACCATTGTTTCAATATTGTTTTAATCTTTGGAAATGTTTTATTCAATATATTAATAGTATTGATGATGATGTAGAATGTATGGATGATGAGGAGATATTAGAGGCACTTTATGAAATTTCTTCACAAGCTATTTTCATGATGATCAAGAAATTTTCGAACAAGCAGATGTGTCTTCTTTGCTTGAAGATGAAATAGATCATCAATTGACATTCAAGTCATATTACATGAAATTTATGAGGATTTTCAGCCTTGTCAATCTATATGCAGTCAAAGGTATGAGCCAAATCATTCAAATTATTTTCAACCGATTCCTTTTTTGAGATTTTATGTCAAGAATAAACTCCTCAGGATTAGGTTGTTGAAAATACATCCATGAAAATTCTGAACAGTGAGGTAAGATATGATGAATTCATTTTTAGGTAAACCTAAGCTACACAAAGAGTTGAATATACAGGTTTTACATATTCTATTTGGGGATAATCAAAATGACATGGATGATATGCATAAAGTCGTTTGTAAAGGAGTTGTTAGTGTTCAGAATCAAGATAAAAATTCTCAAGAAAAACTACCAAAGCTTATATCAGATTTTTTTGATTAGGAAAATATTAGTTTTGATACACACAATATGGATGCCATGTTTCAAGATGTTCAAGGATGCATGGATGGGTTTTTTTATTTACAAGAAAGGGAAGACAAATCTATTGTTTTCTTTTTATTTGATGATGTTCTTGGAAATGAAGACATAAGACAAAAGAATCCATAAATTATGAACGAATTCAACCCTCAAGGTTTTACTCATCAAAAAGAGGATGTTTTTCACGGTTTCCGAGATCCAATGGTAAGTCTATTGCAGTCATTATTCAATAAAATTTTTGCATTTTTTATGGATTATGGATTCAATTTTCATTCTGATTTGCCAATAGATGATCGATTTCTAATTTTTTTCAAGCACAATCAAGAAGCCCAGGTGTTGGATTAGCTCTTTGACTAGTTATACTAGAGGTTTCATATTGCTTGAGTTAAGCAGGTGAATTTTTAGTTGTTAGAGTGGGATTGGTATGTAAAAAAATAATCTTGTTGGGCAAGAACCTCTTTCAGCATTTAGTTTGAAAATTTTAGTTGCAATTTTCGGTTTCTACAATGTTTTTTCTTCAAGAGCATGTCAAGGATCAAATACAGACTAAAGAATATGACAAGTAGTTGGCAACTTCCCAATAGATACGACAACTAGTCTATTGGTTATTTGCTACACCACAGGGGCACAACATACCCATTGGAGCCACTGTTATCAAAGATAACAATGTTTTATTTAAGTCAATATTATTAGTTTAGTTAGGGTTTAATAAGGTTTTTAAGTATTTTGATTTTCAAAATAATCACATGTATAAAGGTCTTTCAGTTATTTTAGAAGGTCATTATGAGTCTTAGTGTCTGTCATCGTAAAGGTAAATTCCAAAATTTCATGTCCCTTGAGCTTATCTGGTCATCATTATGAATTTGGCAGTTTTTCCAACTTTCGTAGTAACTCCACTTAGAAAAACAAAGTATTTTCTACAAAAGTTCTTGAAACTTCCGTAGAAAATTTGTCACTTATGCCACCTATTCCGCTAAGAAACTTTATGGTTGTTAGTAATAGTCCAATTTTTAAAAACACAATGTCAGAGGTTATTGGGTCATGATTATGCTTTCTTTTTCCATATTTACCATTCCCACAATGCATAGCTACATACTCATTCCATATCCTTTCCACTTTTGAATATTTTTGTTGTCACATGCCCTTTATCATCTACTTACGAGCTACTTTTGTTGACTATATCATCGGTCTTGTTATGTTTTGGTCTTTCTAGATGTCTTAGGGTAATCTTTGTTAGTGTCAAAATTTAGTTTTCTATCCATAAATTGTTTTGTAGGTTTCAAGAAGCAACTCTCTACATATTGAAGCCACGGTAGCTTATAGGAAGCAATATAAAGGAGGGTCAGTGGCAAGGGAAAAAGGTATAAAGTGGGCATACTAAAATTCATCATTTCTCAAGACACAGAAATCCCTTGGTAAGGAGAAGGTTGCAAGCGTAAGTCAAAGAGTTATAAGCACAAATGGAAATGATACAAGTTGAACTTTCGAAGAAAGGCCTCAAAATGATTATTCAAACTGATGATACTCCATGAGTATTGTACTACCATAAATGGTTGCTTATACTATCGCTAATGGTAATATACATGCTTATATAGGCTTTTAGAAGTGTTTTGGAGGTGAAATCATGATGACAATGAAAAATCTCAAAAACTAGGCACTTTCGTAGCAACTACGAGGCTTGAAGGCAGAAATTTTCTACGAAATTGTTGTAGTTTTCCATGGAGGCAAAAACCAATTAAAAATTTAGCAATGGGAAGGCTCAAGGAATTTATTTAGCTTACAAACATCAAGGAAGACCTCAGAACTTGTAGAGAGGTAGGAGAGAGGTGTTATTTTAATTTTCTATAAAAAATATGCAAATGACTGTTTTAGTGGTCAATTTCATGCTCGCTTTATGACAAAATGGAAATTAATTTTGGAAATATGAAGGAGGTTTTGTTTAGCACAATCTCATCTAGAAACGCCTCTCTCAATTTTTACACAGCTATCAGGGTTTGGAAGGCACACACTTATATTTGAGGCCTATTTTACAAAATTTTACAGACTTTTTGCAGAAATTTTAAAATTCAACTTGGTGGAGATCCAACTTAGCATAGTCAACCATGTGAGCATCCACATGTCAAAATCAAAACAAAACTCTAGCACATTCAAAAATTAGTTTGGTTTGATAAGGTCCACCAACTGAAGTTTGTTGAGCTCATTATTTATTCAATTTAATGTCTTAAATTTCTATCATAAATTATCGACCGAAGTTGGTAATGTTATGAAGTGAAAGTGCACTATATATGCTAGAAGCCATTTCTTACTTAATTCGTTGTGTTGATTTTATATGTTTAAAGTTGTTTTTAGGATTTTTGTTTATCTTGAATGTCTAAATGGAATTGAGAAACTGAAAACTTATGATTTGTGAAATGAAATCTAAATTCAACTATATAAAATTATTATGAATCCTCTCTTATCTTGTTTAATGGTTACTGATTTGATTTTGAGAAAACTAAAGTTCTAGAAACAAGAAGGAACTTCAGTCTTTTTGTATTCTTTTGGAAATGTATATGAATGAAATTTAAAACAAGAAATCACTAAAGAGTAATCACACTTAAAGAAACATTTTAATAATTGAAAGATAAAAATTGCAAGAAGGAAGAAAAGGAAATGTTTAATTAAGAAAGGAATCTAATCTATGATAAACCTATATTGCCTGAAAATAAATTAATTTGAATGATGAATATTTAAGTTATATTGAATCAATATATGCCGGAAAATATGATAAATTATCTCTAAATCTACTCAATCATAGACAAAGAATATATCTTAACATAATGATATTCTTCAAATGAAGATAACAAACAGTTAATTAACAATGATAAACCTGATAATCTATGCTATAGAAATCCGAAAACAATTTCAATGTAAATGAAAACAAAGCATATGTCCACAGTATGAAGGTAAAGCATGTATCCAAGCTACAAAATGCAAATGAAGACAAAGTATTTCTATGTTATAAATCATAACATGGACAGAGCATGTATCTATATTAAAAATATAGCAAAAGCATAAGAAACTAAACTATGAAAGAACAAGTAAACAAATACACCTCTTCTATGCAGGGGCCCTCCACAACAGAATGGTCTCTGATCTATGCTTCACTAGTTACACATCAGGATTACAGAATGCTTCCTTCTTCAATTAGTGAATAAAAATAGAGTTTCTGAACATAATAATCTCGCAATAAAATCAAACTTGTTTCATAATTACAAAACATGGTATTTATAACAGTCTTGTATTAAATGTTTTAGGCTTTCACACCTTCAGAGACTAAGCAAGCTATGTATGAAACTCTAAACATAAATATTAATTTTATCCCTTCACGATTTTCTAAGTGGAGATCAAATTGTGAAGCCTCCATCTTTCTCTCTCTCTTTTTCCCACTCCTATTTTGACCGACCCTTTGACCGCGATATTAGGTGTTTTCTTCCTTGATTCTGGACAAGTAGATAGGATAGGATCCATAATCATATATTTCATCAACTTCTGATAAGTTTCGCTTCTTCATTAATTCCTCGGAACCTGTTGAATCGTGGCAGTGGCTACAAAAACAGGCTTTAGCTGTAGAATTGCATTAATTCTGTGGCTAAATACAAATTTTATTTTAATAACAAGAAACATATAAAAATATGAAAAAGAGATCATTAAGATATCCTACCATGCTAAAATTTTCATTTTCAGACTTGTTTGGGCTCATGGAGTTCTCAAAAAGAGGGAAAGATAGTGAAAATGTATGTCAAATCGATGTTGTCTTGAGGCTCTACATACCCCCACTAGGAGACCATTACATGTCCTCATGCAAATAAAAAATTGTGAGTGTTCATCATGTTACTACATCTGCCCCAAAACTCTTGCTAAGACATCTTATTTTCATCTTATTTTTCTTCCTTTTTTTTACATCTACTCTTGGCTTCCTCATTAGAAGTTTATATTTCAAATTTATGATATTCTTGTTTAGCTGTTTATTCTTATTTTTCAACTTTCTTTCCTTTTTGAACCATAAACCCATACGTAAAAGAGTATTATCATTTATGATCTTATCGACTTGATTCTACAACTTCAAAGCTCCATGTTCTTGTTTGATATGTCTATTCAGTGTCTCTAGTTCAGATATTTATTGTTTTAGAGTATTCACAACTAGAGGTTCTTGTGGACTATAAGTCCGTTCTTCAAAACTTGACATCCTTCCTACATCTCTTTTCTCTAAAGACTTGATATAATAATAGATTTCCTGTTGCACGGGATCAATCTCTAGAGTTCTTCTACTTGGAACCTGCGTAGGTGAAATAATATTGGTTGATGGCATCTGGAGACTTTCTTCTAAATCGACAAGATTTGTCTCTTTTGAAGGTTGATCTTTTGATGTTTTACTGAGTCTAGAACTTCTTCTTATTGGCCAGGGAGGACTTGAATATTTTGTTTTTCTGTAATTATGAAATTTTCCTTTCCTTTCATGCTATTCTCTTTCTTTTTATCAACTTGCTTCTTGAATTTTCCCAAAAGTTCTGCAATGGGGATTTCATCCTCTGACTATTCCTAAGATGGTTGTTCATTCTCAACAAAGGTTTCAATTTTTTTTTTCTTCCTCGTTTTTCCTTATTACCACTAGGTTGTTCTCGTCATTTTTCTTGAAAATGATTTCTGATTAAGAAATTTTCCCAAGTGTCCCCTAGGATTTTAAGATGGAATTCAATAAGAGTTTTTATTAATCCATGATGACACATTGTATTATATTTGAATTAAATCCTATATTCAATAGTTTTTGCCATCTTCCTCAAGCTATTCAATAAAAGGTATGGAATATTTACTTGCCTAATTTCAAGAAAATTCATTAACAACCTAGAATGATAAAAGAGCACACATTCAAACCTTCCCTCACAAGTAACATATTTCTAGATTATCAGTAACATATTTCTCCATTTTCCTTTAAGATTTGTGCTAGAAATTCCTTTACTGAAAATGCTAGTATCCATACCTAGGTTCTTTAAGAATCTTTTCCATCCTTCTCCTTTGATTCCTTTCTTTTAAACCATATTTCTCTTGTCTTCGGTAGTCCATTAGCTTCTTCTATAAAGGATTCTATGATTATAAGCATGATATGGCCGATTTCAACTTCTACTCCATCAAAAGCTTCGACGAAGGATTTAGTAACTTCTTTATGAAACCCTTCAAATCTCCACAAAACCGAGCCACTTTGATGTATGTAACATCTCCTTAATTTGTGGGTAACCTTGCATAAAATTTATCCCTGTAGGCTCTATCCTCATAATTAATCCCATAGCTGTTGAAAAGCTTCACCTTTAGGATTTCCTCTTTTGACAAGGTAGTTTGAGGGTTTCAATATTGGTTTGGGATCGTGGATGAATTATGTTATGGAATGGTCAATATGTGTGGGTCAATGAGTGAATCAGTGAGGCTTGAGGGTGTTTAAGAGTGTGAGTGGGGTTTTAAAATGGAAAATGATTGATTGGATTATTAACCAAGAGAATCAGAATCAATGTTTGGGAGATCATATAAATGATGAAGATTTAGTGGCGAAATGTGAGATTGGATTTTGATTTGACATAATTAGTCCTTTTAATAATGACATTTGAGTTGGCGGTATAAAATTATCATCTAATTCATATATCAATGTTTGCAACCTTATTATTAAATCAAATTTTGTATTTGCATACCTTACATGTTTCTAACCTTCAATTGTCTCTTCTTGTCTTTGTTCTTCAGTTTTCCTCCAGCGTATTCTTTAATGTAGTCTTCAACAACTTCACTCAAAAAGGTCTTGTTGTTTCTAAGCTATAGAAATTTATAAGAGCCGCCGAATTTTATGAGGGCTACAGAAACTTATCAATTATGTAGCCATACTTTTATTTTCTGAAAAAATGAAAGGGAATGTAAATAATTTGGAAATTTTTTTCATCGAATAGAATAAGAAAAATTTAAGGTTCCAAAAACAAATCTATGGTTTTCACCTTGTATTTTCTGCATAAGAATGCCAATCAATGATTGGTTTTCATACTTATACAAAATATTATTTATTATTATTATTTTTAATAATATATGTATATTCTCTTCTCTATTTTAGGTGATAAAAAGAAGACTTCTAATTTCGAGAAGAAGAAAAAATCTTCTTAAGAAACTTCATATTAGTATTATCCTGAAAAATCTTGAAAATTTCCTCTTTTATGAATGACTTGTGATAGATCCTTTGTCGTTGTCCATTTACAAGGAGAGGAAATTTTTCTTCATCAATAGTTCTAATCCTAATTGGTTCATTATCAAAGACCCTCTCAATCTCATAAGGCCCAAGAAAATGAGTTTGAAATTTCCCTTGAAAATATTTAAACTTTGAATCGAAAAGAAGTGCCCAACCTCTTGCTTGAAATTTTATTTCTTTGATGTATTTGTCATGCTATTTGGATCTTTGTTGCTGAACTAGGCTGGTCTTTTGAATTGCATCTTGCCTGATCTCATCAAGCTCATTGAGTTGTTCTATTCTATGCCTTTGTGCATCTAACAGGTCAAATCCCAATTTAATTGTTGTTTTAAAGGTTTTTATTTGGAACCCTATTGGAAACAAAAATTTCTTCCCATAAACAAGTTCATAGGGAGTATGTCATGTTTTGATTCTCCATGTGGTATGGTAGGCCCATAAAGCTTCTGGAAGCTTTTCTACACAATCCCTCTTATGAAAATGTACATTCTTTGTGAGGATTTCTTTAATCACTTTATCAGTATACTCTACTTGTCCATTTTCCTGTGGATGGTATGGAGTGGAATTTTTATGCTTGATTTTGTATTCTTCCACAATATTTTGCACCATTCTGGATGTAAATTGAGTTCCTTGATCACTATTTCCCTTGGGACACCAAAATAAGTAAAAATATCCCCAAAAAGAAATGAAACTACAACATTTTCATTAGAAAAATAAAGTGCTTTAGCTTCTACCCATTTAGTGACATAATTAGTGCACACAAGAATATACCTCTTTTGTCTTGATGATGGATTGACTGGTCCAACAAAATACAGAGCCCATGTTTGAAAAGGTTCGATGAGTACTTGTGGTTGTAAGGGAATTTCATCTGAAGGGATAGGTTTCGCCATTATTTGACAACTATCACATATTCTAACATATTTCTTGGCATCCTTAAAAAGGTAAGGCCAATAATATCCTAAGAGAAGGACTTGGTAGGCAATTCTCTTGTAAGAAAAGTGTCCTCCACATGGTTCATCATGACATGCCTTTAGTATTTCAGGTATTTCATCCTCTCATACACATCTCCTAATGATGAGATCTAGACCTATCTTGTACAATTCTTCATTTACCCTTGAATAAGATGCACTCATTTGAATTATCTTCCTTTTTTCTCTAGGAAAAAAATATGATGGAAGTTTTCCTATGGATAAATAATTATCAATGTCTACAAACCATGGATATTTAGTAGATATTGCGAAAAGATATTCATCAGGAAAACTATCTTCTACTAGTGTATCATTGTTCTCATTTTGAATTCTAAACAAAAATTAAACAACTGTGTTTTGTTTTCGAGGTTGATCTAAAATGGAAATACTAAATTCTTGTAATAATAGTAACCATCTTGTGATTCTACCATTAGTAATTAATTTATTCATTAAATATCTAATTTCAGAATGATCTGTATGAATGAAAGTTTCATGACCAATGATGTAATGTTTGAATTTGTTAATGGCATGGACAACAACTAAAAAATATTTTTCGGTAACAGTATAATTTAACTATGCCAGAGTCAAATTTTTACTTGTGTAGTAAATGGCATAAGGGGTTTGGTATTTTTGTCCCAGTACATCTCCTAGAACTGTCTTTGAAGCATTAATTGAGATATTAAAGGGAAACATCCAATTTGTTCCTCTTAGGATGGGTGCTTCAGAAATATTTTCTTTCAAAGTTTCAAATTCCTTTTGGAAATCAGAATTCCAATTAAATTGACAATCCTTTGTGAGAAATTTGAAGAGTGGAGATGCAATTTTTGTGAATTTTTCTATAAATCTTTTGTAGTATTTTGTAGAAAGAAGAAAAATCCTAACATCTTTCTGACAATTTGGGATTGCTAATTTGGAAATGACTTCAAATTTAGATGAGTCCACCTTAAATCCATTTCCTGAAATATGGTGTCGTAAAAAAATTCCTTCCATAAACATCATAAAACATTTTTCATAACTTAATCAGACATTTTCTTCCTTACATCTTATGAGAACTCTTTCCAAATTTTCAAGGGCTTCTTCAAAATAATTTCCATAGACTATAAAATCATTCATATACACCTCCACACAATCATGAGTTAAATCAGAGAAAATACCTTATACTACTCTTTGCAATGTTGCAGGTGCATTGCATAATCCAAGAGGAAGTACTCGGTAAGCATAAGTTCCCCATGGAAGGGTAAAGGTGGTTTTGTCTTGATCTTCTGCTGCTACTTGAATATGATTATACCCACTAAAAGTGTCCAAAAATGAAAAATATTTCTTCCCTACTAGTGTATCTAAAACTTGACCTATGAAAGGTAATTGAAAATGATCCTTTAAAGTAGCCCTACTAAATTCCCTATAATCAGTACACACTCTCCATTTTCCATTATTTTTAGGGAAAGTTACTAAAGGTGAAACCCAATTACTGCCTGATATTGCATAAATAAATTTTACATTCAATAGTTTTTGTAGTTATTCCTTTACAATTTCCTTAAGATTTGGATTTTTTCTTATTTGAGGTTGTCAGATTGGTCTAGAATTATCCTTAATATAGATGTGATGTATGCATGTTTCAGGGTTGATTCCTTTGATGTCATTTCATTCCCATGCATATGCAAAATAATTTTTTTGCAATGTTTTTACTAATTTTTATTTTTGAAATATTTTTAGATTTTTGCTCACATTCAAAGTTTTACCTGGAAAGATTTCAGTTGAAGAATTACCAAATTCTTCCATAGAATATAAATACATTTGTGTGGATGGAAAGTATTCAATATTACATTGTTCTTGAAAATTTTGACTATTCTGATATTGCGAAGATAATTCATGTTTTTCTATTGAATTTAGAATTTGATTTTCTTCACTAATTTGTGAGATAGAAAAAATAGGTTGTACGTCATTGTCATCATCCATCCATTCGTCATTTTCTATTTCTATCATTGTTTTTTCTAGTGGTTATAATGTGAATTTCTTTGATTAAATTCCATCAGAGATAAACATGTCACCAGATCTACAACTAATGAAAGCATCAATTGCAGCTAACAAAGATCTTCCTAATATTAATGGACATCCTCCTAAGTTATTCTTGGGAGTTAAGATCATAAATTCAACTGGATGTTCCCAAGAATCTAAGGATACATAAATGTCTTATAATACACCATCAATTTTAATTACATATCTATCTGCTAGTTGTAACAATGTTGATGTATAATGAAGATTCAAAAGTTTTAGTTGTTCCATAGTTTGTTTAGTCATGATGTTCATGGCAACTCCTAAGTTGATCAATGTATTTGGGATTTCAATACCATTGATGTGTGTTTTCACAATGGGACTTCCTGGATCCAAATATTTATGTATGGATGTTTTTCCCATCATGATATTTGTAATTTTCCCTACTAACTGTATTCTTTTTACTTCCTTTGTTTTTCTTCCGGTTTTCTTTACACTCAATGATCTTATTTTTTTGCAAGGATTGGAATTTATTTAATGGCTTGTAGCAAAGGAATTTTGATACCAAAATTATCCAATTCATCTAATATATTATAGTTAGGCAAGATGATTTATTTTCCTAGCCATTTATCAATTGTAGTATTTCCAGGAAAGGAGGTTTTGGTATAGATATCGAAGGTTTCTCTATGATAGGATTTGATTTTATTGGATTATCTTCTGTTTTATTTTGAATATTTTTACCTTGATGAAGAAAAATATGCTCATCAGAATGATCATATTTTTCTTTTTTCTTGAATAATAACAAAAGAGAACTTCTTTTCTAATATTCTACTAGATCTAAGTTGAACATTATTAAGATGTAGTGGAGTCATCATATAATTCTAAAAAAATTTCCCCTCCAAGTTATAAATAGGTTGTGAATTTTTATTGTTTGGGTTTGGAAGTGGTTGAGTAGGTAATTGGTTAGGACTTTGTGTAAATGGTAATGAAAGTTGTGGGTTTTGATTTGGAAATTGAGATTGTTGACTGGTTTGAGGAAAATATTGTGGTGGAAAGTTTGGATAAGATTGTGGATATTCGTGATATTGAGAATATCTACCATAAGGATTTTGTATCCTTGTGTCCAAGGTTGGGGTTGAGACCAGGGCTGCAGAAATGGAATTGATGCATTCTATCTATTATGTGGGGGTTGAGTATACATTTGAGTGTTGAAACCTTGAGTTTTTGGTCCTTTCCATGGCCTTCTAGCAACGAAACAAAGAGGATCTAACTGGTTTGAATCTATTTCCTCTTGGTTAATGGATTTAAGACCTAGAATGGAAGGACATTTCTTTGTTTCACGATTTTATGTACATATTACAAATTTCTATGATTTTTAAATCAAGAGGGCATTCTCTTAAGCCATGTTTATTTCTGCACTTAGGACAAAAGATAGATAAGGCATCACTTTTAGTTTTTTTCTTCTTTTGTAACTTCAAGGTGTTTATTTTTTCACTAAGACCCCCTAAAATATTTGTTTTGAACTCATCAAGAAAATTCATATTTCAGCCCTACTTACTATCCAGTTGCAGATTTATTAACTCTAAAGAGAATAGGATCTATTGAACTCTTCCCAATTCTTGACTTTCCTCTTTAAATATGTATGCATAATTCAGAGACTGTAGGAAATGATAGTTGAGAAATTTCTCCCTTTCCCATCATATTAAGAATATCTATTCAATCATCTATAATGGCTTTCAATGGGAGAGCTTTTAAAGTATCTTCATCAAAATTTTCCATCTTAGCCCTTTTTAGATTGCAACTGAATATTTCAATTAGATCCTCCAAGTTTTCATCTTCTCTTTGAATCATCTTAAAAATTCATCTTTTCGATTATGAGGTGTGTAGTAATCCTTGTGGTTTTTTTTTCTGCTAGAAAAAATAAAACTTTTTATATAAAATGTAAGAAGTTACATTGTAGATGCCGTATCATTCCATATGAAAACGCCCTGTGTGGCGGTAGGTCACAAAGACCAAGAGAAAGCCCGAAGCAAATTTGAGCACAAGCAACAAGATTTTCCCATAAAAAGAAAAAGAAAGAGAGGGACAAAGGAAAACAGATGGCGTCGAACCTCCTCAGCCACCGGAGTTGGAGATAAATCCTCGCAAAATCAAGTTTTTCTTCCCTTTTTCTTCTCGACCTTGCGCTAGTCGCCTTGAGATGACACGAAAGAGGCAAGGACAATCTGATTATCTACCACCAGAGTACCATTGTCCTTATCCGAGTCAAAGGTATATGATGAATGTTGTATTTTAATCCCACCATTTCCTGTGTCCTCGGGATTCATATATGATTGATTCGGATGAGTTTGTGGGTAAATGTGTGTTGCTGGAACATTCCCTTATGCTTCTGATTCCTTTATAGGCTGATTGTTTTCCATAGGAAAAATCTCTTCCTTTTATTTTGTCTCATCCTCCTCTGACTTGGGTGGGGGGTATTGCCAACCTTTATTTTGTTTCCCATTTCGTTTCTTCTTTCTGTTTTCTTTTTTGGCATTAGGAAATGCATTTTGTAGGTGTCCTGTCAGCCTACAAATTCTGCATCTGAATGCGGTATTTTCATAGTCTAGTGACTGCAACCAATTTTTTTGTTTATAGATCATGATGATATTCTCCGGTAAACCTTTGCTGAGATCTACTTTCACGCAGATCTATGTGAAAATGTAGATCCTCTCCTCTAATCTCTCAATATGTGTTTTGATGTATCGCCCAATACTATTACCAATACCTTCGAAAACCTGGTCATTCCAGAAATGAAGGGGAATATTGTATAATCTAACCCATACCGGCATTCTGGTGACTATCATAGTTTTTGCGTCAAAGTTTGGGAACCAAGGGGTGATAAAAATACTGGTGGATCCCTAAAACCAAGGTCCATCTCTGATGATGAGATCTCTTTCCTCTGAGTATTTAAATTTAACAATAAAATACCCCTTAGAATATAGGTGTATTTCACAGTTTGTGGTCCAATGTGTAAACATCCAATGAAAGAGCTCCATTGGTTTAGTCCAGAAGCAATTAAAAGCCATATTAATGACTAAGCTTCATATGTCTTGCAATATTCCTATGTTTCTGGGATGTCTATCTTTAGTGTAGGTGTTTGGTCCAACTATTCTACTATGTATGGCCTTGGAGCGTTTCCAATTTGTTCTCGAGGTATTACTGCAACTTTTTTCCCTTGTAAAATATTTTTGTAGGATGGGCCTCCATTTCTTTGTTGTTGATTTGTGGGTTTCCTCCCCTTTTCCCCCGTGCAGATATAGAGGTGCTTAGGTATACAAAAACCCCTCTCAAGCTAAGGTTAAGGGATATTTTCACCCCTGAAACTATAGAGTGGTCCTTCAGAGATCAATAGTCCTAAAGAGACTGACTTCCACTAACTAGATATTGTAGCGGGACTGGTTAAACCATCAACTCCAATATTTTTTATTTCAGATTCAAAATAGCGTTGTTTTATTATACCCATAATAAAAGTGATTTTACCACAAGGGGTTCTGATAAAAATCTAAAATCTACAGGGGGTTACCTGTTTCTAGATTTCTGCTTTTGTAGAGGTATCTTCTCATTGTATTGTGTCTGCAAGCAAAGGTGAAAATTGATTCGTCAGGAGGAGTCTTGACATTGGGGCATGAGGTAGAGAGGAGCAGTCTCCAAAGGGAAAATAGGGAGCCCAGGCCCATACCCACCCCAGGGTATCGATGTCATTTAACGAGTAGAAGAGTGAAAAATTCTTCAACCCACATCTTCCCACAAGCGCCAGTCGACCTCTTCCAAGCCTAAGACAGAGAAACTGTCAAGCCATCCTGAGAAGGGCTAAGAAATCATGTGACATGGGAATGGATCCCTGTACCACGAGTTCCGGTTCACCTTTGTCACTTCAAGTGGCCAATTGCACAAAACTTTGATAGACACCAAAAGGGGGCTACGCCCACAGAAACATAGCTTCAATCCCGGTGGAAGGAAGAGAAATTAGGGCCGAGCGAGGGCACATGACAACAAGAATAGTGTCTAACCCAAATATCGGCTGCTCAATTAAGGTCTCATTTAGCGTATCCAGGGGTTGTTTCGATCTTCTCCGATGAGAATACAGCTCCTCATTATGTTTCGTAGTCCGTTGGACAAGGAAAATGAGGAGGTCTCGTAGAAACAAGAGTTCCATCGTGCAGAGGCCGCCCTCCCACTGCACGCACTCAAAATTCCATTGTCTTCTGTGTCGACGGAACATAGTCCATGAAAACCCTCTAGCCGTGCCATTTTTTCCCCTGAAGAATAATTGTGAATTTTCTATTAAGCCCATAAACAATTTTAATGTTGCATTCTTAAGAGTTGCAGGAAACAATTTCAATTTTTGAGAATTGAGTAAGTAGTCATATGATCTACATAAAACTTAAAATTCAAATAGAAATGTTTTAGCATCTTCACTTCTTAATCCATGAAAATTTGGAAGGATGGGGGTTGAGATATACTTCATTATGGAATTAGTATCTTCATCAAGTATAGGAAATCCTCTACCTCCACTTCCTCTACCTCTACCTTTTCCTCCACCTGCAATCCTAGGTCCACCTCCTCGTAGTCTTAATTGTTCATCATTCAAATTGTGTACTTCTCCTTCCCTTTCTCCAGCCATTGTAGATTCCTCAGAACTAATATAGGATTCTAAATTTGGGATTGTTTGTTCCTCTTCTGATTCTTCTAGTTCCTTTATCAATGGTATGTTAAAGAATACTTCTTCTTCCTCCTCAATAGGGATTTATAGCTCTTAGGCTAATAGTTGTTCTCCAATAGAGGTTATAAAGATTACTCCTTCTGTTGGGGATCTACGGTCTTCTTCTTCTACAACTGCTTCAGTTTATGAAGTTCAAGAGTCTTTAGGTTGAATTTAGGATCTTAAGACTCCAGGAAGTCTATGTACACCTGCTAAGAATGGAATGTGTGTTTGGGTGGATGGTGTGGCACTACGAGGCCTTGATGGAGTGAGTGGTGTTGTTGGGATAATAATTCTACTTCTAGCTACAAATCTACCTCTAGAATCTCTTTCTCTACTCATGTCATTTTTTATGTTTTTGTGTTGTTTTTTATATATAAAGAGACAAGGCTCCTATTTACACTTCCCTGGAAACAATGCCAAAATGTTTAGACAATTTAATGTCTTAATTTGATATCATAAATTATTGATCGGATTTGGTAATATTATGAACTGCAAGTGCACTATATATGCTAGAATAATTTTCTTAATTAATTTGTTGTGTTGATTTTATATGTTTAAAGTTGTTTTGATGATTTTGTGTTTATCTTGAATGTCTAAATGGAATTGAGAAATTGCAAACTTATGATTTTTGAAATGAAATCTAAATTCAACTATCTAAAATTATGTTGAAAATCCTACCTTAACTTCTTTAATAGTTAATGATTTGATTTTGAGAAAACTAAAGTTCTAGAAACAAGAAGGGATTTCAATATTTTTTCATTATTTTGGAAATTTATATGAATGAAATTTAAAACAAGAAATAACTAAAGAGAAATCACACTTAAATAAATATTTTAATGATTGAAAGATAAAACTTACAAGAAGGAAGAAAAGGAAATGTTTAATTAAGGAAGGAAACTAATCTATGATAAACCTATATTGCATGAAAATAAATTAATCTGAATGATGAATCTATAAGCTGCTATAATGAATCAATATTTGTCGCCCATTATGATAAATTATCTCTAAATCTACTCAATCATAAACAAAGCATCTATATTAACATAATGATATTCTGAAAATGATGTAACATTGATAAACCTGATCATCTATGCTATAGAAATCCGAAAACAATTGCAAATTAATTGACAACAAACCATATGTCTACAGTATGAAAGTAAAGCATGTACTAGGGCTATGTATCCAGCAAATTCTTGATACCCTTAACCAAGACCTTTTACTTCGACTGATAATTAGAATTGCATTTAATTAAGACATTAAATAACATAAATGAAAAATTGTAGCTCTAAATAAGAGGAACATAAATGAATAAGATCAACAATCATAAGAACACGTCGCTTGATAACGGAGTTTTTCCAGGAGGGACTACATCTTCGGGCCTCAGTGTCAAGATGGTGTAGGCCGCTGCATTATGTGTTGTAAGAAGAAGATGTACATGGATGTGTTTCCCTATGACATACAAGGAAAAATTGCCCTCATGCAAGAATGGCTTGACTTCTTTAAGAGATGTTCCACTACGGAACTCTCATACATAAGGAAAGACTCCTATCAGTATGACCATAGCTGACATGTAATAAATAAGAGTATCTCGCCAATCCTGGAAAACAAGGGATCTCAAAAATACACATATGAAAACGAGAATCCTGCCAATGTGGCATAAAAGGGATCTCATACATGACACAAATCCATAGCTGAAAGTACATCAATAACAAAACGAGGCAAGATCCCACAACTCATGTATCAACCGAGATCTGCAAGACATAATGCATATCAAAGAGAAATAAATGAAGAATTACATGGAATCCACATCATATACCTCATGTTGCCATCTGCTGAAGGCTGAGCTGCTCTGCGGCTGAATCTGAAAACACCATCAATCTTGTGGTGTCGAAAAATGTGAAAAGCTTGTTGCTCACTTATGAAATATATTTTTTGCATAACCCCACTTCCAAAAGTGGATTTGAAAAATAAAAACTGAGATGAAGAAGCGGGCCTTTCCATCGGACTCGTGGCATCGAGTGAGCTGTAGAAACGACATAAAATTTGTCCCATTTGGACAAAAGTCAAAATTTAAGCCCTCCTGAAGGTTGGGCTCAATCGAGTTCCACTGCCTCTTTTTGGTTCATGGTTCCACTTTGCTGTGGCCAAAAAATATTAAAATCTAAGAAAACCGTATGCGTCTTCGCTCCTCCAGCAGCTTCAGGAAAACTTGGTGAAATAAGGTTTATATACAAATTTACCAGGGCGGAATTACCAAGGGAACCAACACTGTTGGTGCGTTGGTAAAAATTGGCAATTGGTTAAGGAGGGGTCGGGGGGTCAAATCTCGCCCCTCCCAACTTAGGACGAGATTTATTTAAAAAAATAGGCGCGTTCCTTTTTTTGGGAGGGGTCGGGTCCGCCTTGGGCGGCCCACCCAACAATCCACCATACAACATCTACATTTTCGTGGGAATATAGTGTTGTAGTTGGGGTGGCGGGGTTGACTGCCGACCACCCCAAATATAATATGGTATGTTTGTTGGGGCCTGCGGGGGTCACGGCCCGTTGGGCTTTCAAAATATTTGATTTTATACTTTTAGCATACGTGAGGGTGGGGTGGTGGGGGTGAGGGTGGGGTGGTGGCCCACCACTCCCTCTTTTTTTTTTAATAATTTTTGTTTATATAAAACAAACTCTTCATTTTTAGAAAAATTCGGATTTTGACCGCAGGAGATTTTTTTAATGAGGCCACAAATTTTCCCAGAATCTAGCCTGAGCTTGCTGGAACCCGGTGGCAGGAAAAGGTCGAATTTGCGTCCTCCTTAACGCTGCCCAGTCACCAAGTCAACTTTGGAACTTTGTGGCTCCTAACTCCTTCCTGAGACTCGGAATTGAGTGTCTGTCGTTGGAATTAGAAAGGCAGGGTCTCTAACGTGAAATTGGTTTGATAACAATCCAAACACTTTGACTTTTTGAGCCCTCTATCTTTGAGCCACTTGCACTTGTACACCATTTAATCCACTGGATCACTCGACAACACAATTGAAGAGAGAGTATTTCTATGCTATAAATCATAACAGAGACAAAGCATGAATCTATATGAAAAATACAGCAAAAGCATAAGAAAATGAACTATGAAAGTGAAATAAACTAAATAAATAAACCTATTTTGTACAGTGGCCCTCCACAACAAAATGGTCTTTGATCCATGCTTTACTAGTTACACATCAAGATTCTAAAACGCTTCCTTCTTCAATTAGTGAATAAAACAAGCTTTTTGAATATAATAATATCGCAGTAAAATCGAACTTGTTTCGTAATTACACAACCTGGTATTTATAATAGCCTTGTATTAAATGTTTGAGGCTTTCACACCTTGAGAGACTAAGAAAACTATGTATGAAACTCTAAATAGAAATATGAATTTCATCGCTTCGCGATTTTTTACGTGGGAGTAAATTATGAAGCTTCCATCTTTCTCTTTGTCTTGTTCCAGTTCCTATTTTGACCAATCCTTTGACGAAAATCTTAGGTGCTTTCTTCCTTGATTCGGGACAAGTATATAGGACAAGATCCATAGAAGATCGTTCACCAACTGCCCATATGTTTTGCTTTTTCATTTATTCTTCAGAAACTATTGAATTGTGGCAGTGGCTACAAAAGCAGAATTTAGCTGCAGAATTGAACTAATTCTGTGGCTAAATACAAATTTTATTCTAATAATAAGAAACATCTGAAAATATAAAAAAGAGATCATTAAGATATATTACTAGGCTAAAATGTGCATTTTAATACTTGTTTGGGCTCATGGAGTTGTCAAAAAGAGGGAAAGATAGTGAAAATGGATGTCAAAATTGAGGCGGTCTTGAGGCTCTACACTCATTAAGATAGAAGAATGCTATTTGTATTGAAATTATGTAAAATAGAAAATCCCAAAAAATTTCTCAATAGGTGTCAAATAGGATAATAACTCTAAAAGGTGAATTGAATCTAGCCCAAGTATCAGATGTTTGTAAAGGAGATCTCAATATATAAGTATGTAAATTTTTGACTTTGAGAAAGAGGGGGATTGACAATGTGAAGGAGGCCACTCTTTGTAATTTGTTTTTTTACAGTTAATACATATGTTGCAGCGACTTTGTTTTACTACCTGAGATTTGATTTTTGGCTCTGTATTTTCTTATTATGCTTATGCTTTCATGTTTCTATTAATATTCATGGAAATTTGATTACTTGGAATTCTTGACAAATGCTCCAACTTCCTTCATTTACTGTGTATGACTATAAATGTCTATCCCACACCATTTTAAAACCAAATTTGCCTTACATTCCCTTAAACATTATTGTTTGTAATTAGATTTTTCTTGACTGACTCCATGCCAAATGGTGGCAACCCTCACATATTCTTTCACCTTCAAAATCAAATAAAAGAAAACCATAGTTAGCCATATGAATTTTTGAATTTATCATAGTCAACCTTTTAATTATTTTGAGAGAGCGCTCTTAGACTAGAAGGGCTAACTTCCAATCAAAAGTGGTTTGAAATAGTTATGTTGGGTTGGAGGTTGACACAACCTAACTTGTTCCAGCCTAGTGATAACAGGGTGTGTACCTCCACTCTGCCTCTTTTCTGCTCCACTGCATGTACCTGCTCCACAACCTCCTAAAGCTCATGATGAGGCTCCTCCTTTGGATCTAGAAGCTCCTGCTCTAATGGGATACTCGGATCTCATTCTAAAGAGTATCTCATAGCCTTCTCCTCATTGAACTTGACATCTCTTCTCACAAAACACCCAACTCTACTATAGGCTCAAGCTTCTTCCTCAAATCCTTGGAGAGATGACAATAAATTGAAGCTCCAAAAATTTAGAAATGAGACACACCAGGATTTTTCCCAGAGAAATATTCCTTTGGTGTTATCATCCCAAGTATTCTATGAGGACTCTGTAGAATAAAAAACATATTTTAAAATTTAATATGTTTATTATACTAAATTAGAGAAATTTTGAGGTCTAAAATTAGCCTCCTAAGTAATATTAAAAAATAATAGTGCAAATAATAAAATAAGAATAGATTACATCATCAAATTTAGAGGGAAAAAAGAAAAACTATTTTTTCAACTCATATTTTCAACTTATCTCCCTAGGGTTTTACTAAAATTTTGAGAAGGAGCACTCGTTGGTTGTATAATTTAATTCCTCATCGAAAGAGTATCCATGTCGCATACTTTCGATGGACAATGATACAAGAAAAAAATTTAAATACATCAAAATACAGTATTGCAATAATGTTTTCCATGTATTTCTCATTTTTTTGGGTAGCAATGTCCATCGAAAGTATGCAACATGGGTACCCCTTGGATGAGGAATTAAATTCTACATCCAATGAGTGCTCTCACTCAAAATTTGAGTAAAACCGTAGGGAGATAAGTTGAAAATACAAGTTGAAAAAGTAGTATTTTATTTTTTAATATTTTTACTTTTTTACTCCAAAAATAGTGAATCATCCCCCATGATTGACATCAACATCTTGATTCCTATTAATTCTTATAAATCTGATTTGGGTTGCAAATTTATGTTTAAATGCCCATTAAGACCTAAAAAATTATAGAACAAGGTTATAGTAGATGTCGTATTGACCATTGTGCTTATTTTAAGAGACTAGATAATGACAGTTATATTTTATTGTTAGTGTATGTAGATGACATGTTTGTTGAAAGTTCTAACATGCAAGATATAAATGTACTCAAAATAAAATTAGTTAATCTATTTGCAATGAAGGATTTAGGTGGTACTAGAAAATCCTTTGTATGATCAAAGAGATAGAAAAAGTCATAGGTTAACATTATCTTAGAGTGAGTACAACAAGAAAATTTTAGAAATATTTAAAATGTAAGATGTAAAACTAGTTAGTACACCACTAGCTATCCAAAATTGAATAAGGAGGTGTATCCCAAAGACACAGGATCAAGAGATAGACTATACATTCAAGGTTACTTTCTCATCAATATTTGGCTCCAAATGTTGCATATGTAGTGGGAATTGTTAGTAGTATATGAACAATCTAGATAAAGAGAAATGGAATGTAGTAAAGTCAATTCTTAGGTATTTGATTGGTACTACTACTCAAGCACTATGCTTCCAAGGTTCAGAAATTTTTCTACAAGGATATGTTGCCTCAATTATGGTAGGTGGTATATATAGTAGGAGTGGTACAATAGCCCCAAGGGTTAGCTCAATTGATCAAGTTCTTGTCATTAAATCACCTCACTATTCAGAGGTAAATTGTATTTAAATTGACTGTATAGGAATCTATGCATCATCGAATTTTTTTTCATGTGCACATTAATTGATTTGAATCTGTTAGTTGACCTAGGACCTTCGTTGGTTTAGCCATATGATCTTCAAATTTATTTGTACTTGCAAATTTGAAATAAAATCATCCAAGAAATAATTTCTAGCATAAATTCAAGAGGTCATATTTACATTTTTTCAACTACCTTCCCACCATTTTTAAAAACAAAGGAGAGGAATATGAGAAATAGGAGGAGAAAAGAGAGGGTTGATATAGTTTTGATTTTTCTATTATGTTATGTCTATGTTATTTATCAGTGCATTAGTGTTAGAAATTATAGGAAAGCTACAATCTAAGTTCCAACATTAGGTTGAAATCTATGTTATCTCTAAGCTCATTATCTTAGTCCACTAGTGCATTGTTTTTAGCAATTGTAGGCAAGCTACAATCTAAGGTACAGCATTAGGGTGGAAGCAAAGGTGCTTCCCTAGAAATTTATTTTTTTGTGTATTTTCTTCATATATGTATTTATTTGGAATGCCTTAGTGACTACCACCTCAATAATCATAGAAACCCTTTGGACATCTACATGTGGAGCTAGTAAACACTTCACATATCTAGCATTTCATAAAAAGTAAGTTTAAGTTGTTTTGAACAACATGCGATCTTAAAAACATCATGTTTATAGGAATTCAGGGTAGTTGATAGACCATTTAGGTTACCTTTGGCTATATATAAATATTTATCAATGAATAAATCCTTCTTGGAGCATACATGTAGTTGTCTTTCTCTATGAATATTAGTTTTCTTTCTCATCCACTTGTATTAGTTTACAAGCAAGTTTCAGTATTATTTTTTCATGTTAAATTATTGTACATATTCAAGACTTTTTTACTAATTTTTATTAGTTTCCATATACTTATAGTTCATGGGTTTTATGAATATATTCACAAATTTAATGGTTCATTTTAAACTTTGGTTTGCTTCTACACATAGAATTTATTTTTGCATCCTATTTTATATTCAAATTATAGTTATGTATTTTCCATCTTAATTTCTTAAAAATAAATTAGAATTAATTTTAACTCATTAATAGTTGTCATAATATTTCATGCATTTCTATTTTATTTATGCACAAAAATTTCAAGGTTAGGATAGTATTCCAAGGAAATTAATTATTGATTTAATGTACACAATACAATTTATACACACACAAAACTATATAATTAGTACCCTTCAAGGAAAGAATTTATTGAAATTCCTACCTAATTATCTAACTATATAGTTATTAATTTTAGGGATTAAAATTTAACCTAGGTTTCCATGTATGTTTTTACACTTGAGGGCCCCTCAACAATGCTTTCAATGTTGTTATTGATTCTCATTTTGAGCACCTCCCCCTTATTCAAAGATGGTGTCCAATGTAACGGAGGTAATGTAGACTTGTTGCACTTGACCCTATAAGTAATAAAACTAATGGCTTGAAAAACATTTTAGATTAATGAAAACATATTAGAAAAATGGAACCAGATGATTTGGTTAATGCTTAAGGATTGAGCTCATCTTGTTGAAGTAAACTGATTCAAAATAAATGCATAACCTTTAAAATAATATGAATTTACTATATACACATTGACTTGAACTTCATATCCTTATTTATACTATAACTTTACTTTTCCATGCTTTGAACATGGTGGTAATAATTTACTTGTTACATTCAAATCAATAAATCAACTAAAACATCATTTAATGAATAATAACGTTTCGAACAAAAAATTATATAATTACCATCATTTATAAATTGTAAACCCATAGTGTCACCTCTACTTCCACCACACTTCCACCCACATCCAATAAAACACATAGTTTCAACTCACATTGCCACTCATAGTTTTAATTGGCGATTGAGAGTAAAACTTCACATTTTATTATGGGTGAGGTCGGGGGCTAAATCTATGCATTGTGATGGATGATGGTGGGTGGAAAAAATATGTATATTATTGTGGGTGGACTCTGAGTGGTGAAATAGTGTATTTATTTATGGGTAGGGGTGGGAGGTGAAATTGTGCATTTGTATTCACTGTGGGTGGGGGGTGGGAAGTGGTGAAACAAATGCATAGTTTTATCCCCAACCCCCACCATTGTGAAATGCATAATTTCCCCCCTCACCCCATAGAAAATAAAATTCACATTTTTACCCTCCACACCAACCATAGTATCAAATGTACAATTTATCACACCATCTCCACCTATAGTCTCACCCTAGGTGGGGGCTAAAACTCTGCATTTTAAAATGAAATGTTTCACCCCCACCCCATATTCATCTTATGTAATTATGTATTATGGTGGATGGGGTAATGGAACTATACATTTTAATATGCTTGGTTTCAAATGCACAATATCACCACACATCTTCATTCTCACCATATTTGATTATATATCATGAAGGCGAGGGATTAAAAACATATATTTTGAAATGGGCAATTTCAAGTGTCATTGTGAACTCATTTAATAAGGTGAAGGTGAAAATATGCATTTTAAAATGTAGTGTTTTAATTCCAATCTTTAACTCCCCACCCAAAACTCATCATTTTTAAATTTTGATTATATATTCACAAAAATCATTTTTAAATATTATCTAATTTGTAATTAAATACATAAAAAATGTCACCCTTAATTTATAATAATACATTTAAATGTATATTTTTTTTAAACAATAATTATATTTAAATTTATTATTGTACAAATTTTCTATTTATATCTAAATATAATATATATATGTTTAATCTATATTTATAATTGTTTATAAAAAACAATTATGATTAATTCAAATGAATAAATTATAAAAGTTTAAATCAATAAATAAAAAAGGAAAACTTAATATTCGATAATTTTCAATTTATATTTTGGTGTTATTATTATGAAATAGGATATATATTATTTAAATAATAATGAAAAAATAAATATTATAAAAAATATAAAATGTTTTTCATTTTTTTGAATTTTTAATATAATATAAAAAAAAATTATAATTATAATCATAATTATATATTATAAAAAATTTTAAAAATTTTAAAAATAAAATAAAATGTCTCATGTTGACAGTAAAATAAGTTAAAAATATATATATATTTTAAATTTTAGGAAAAAGAAATTTATATAACAATAATAAGACATACATTAAGATATTGAGGTGTGTGATCTTGTGATCTATTTTAGGAACATGTAAACTCCAAAAAACATGTATTTGAAATTTTAGGAAAAGACAACTCATACAATAATAATAAGAAATACACTAATATCTTGTGGAATCTTGAGAAGGGTTTGTGACCTATTGTGGGATTCGGTAAACTCCATAAAATGACTTTTGCACTTTGGAGGACATGCCCATTACCAAACATATTTCTTTGTAATGCTGAACATACCAACAAATCCACCAAATTCAATCCCTAATCCCAATGAAAATGCTAACAATGAAACTTTTTTATTGGCATAACTCAACAATCCCCTTTTTCCATTATTACTATTTTTATTGCCTTGAATAGTTGTTCTCTTTGGCTTATCATTTTTCTTGCATTTCGGTAGAGGAATCCCACATAAGCATTCATTCTTGTCAAAGGATGTTACATTGAAAGTGGAAAATTGTGTCCCTGTTGGAATTGAGCCACAAAGGTTGGTATATGAAACATTGAAAGAAGCCAACTTTGATAATTTAGAGAGAACTTTAGGAATAAGTCCACTCAATTTATTTTTTGACAAGTCCAATTGCTCCAAAGAAGGCATCTCATTGAGATAAGTAGGGATTTTTCCTTCCAATTGATTTCCAAATAAATTCAATAGTCGTAAGATACTCATGCTTCCTATATTGGTAGGGATTTCTCCTGTAAGATTATTACAAGACAAATGAAATATAGTGTTTTCAAGCAATAGATATGAGAGATTATAGTCATTTTCTTTGATTTCAATACTAATTTCCCAATCTATTTCTTCATTATTTGACACATTTGCAAATCCAATGAGCCTCTCAAGATTTGTTGGTATCCTTCCACTGAATTTGTTGTTGTATAAATCCAACGCATGCAACTTGGTAAGATTTGTGATGTGTTGAGGGATATAACCATGCATAATATTATAACCAAGGATTACAGCTTCCAAGTCCTGAAAAGATGTGAAGTAATGAGGAAGCTCCCTAGTCAATCCATTTTTCCTTAAATCCAAGTGCCAAAGTCCTATACAATTGGTCAAATATGCATGCAATGTCCCAATAAATCTATTAGAATGAGCATAAAATATTCTCGTACCAGTACAATTTCCAATTGCATTAGGAATAGATCCTTGCAAATTGTTTTTTGATTAATATAATGTGCCTAATGAAATCAAACCATCAATACTCTCAATTATACTCCATGAAATATTGCTATTATATGTGGTTAGTGTAAATAGAGAGCTTAAATGGCCTATGCTATATGGAATATGTCCAATTAACCTTTCTGAATGAAAGGTTAAGTATTGCAACAAATAAATATTTTTTATGGCTCTTGGAATTGTGCTTGTTAGATTGTTGTTTGAGAGATAAAGAAGTTGAAGATTCCTTAATTTGGTAATGGCTTCAGGAATGATACCAGTAAGTTTATTATTATTAAGACATAGTTGAATCAATTGACTCAAATTATTAATAGTTATAAGAATACTACCATTTAATATATTATTACTCAGATATAGGGAATCCAATTAACTCAAGTGGGTAGAGCTATAGGAATGCCACCAGTAAGCATGTTTGAATAAAGGTATAACATTTATAATTGACTCAAGTTGAGAATAGCTTTATGAATATTGTTAATGAGCCTATTGAAATTGATACGTACGAAGGTCAATGTCGTTAGGTTGGCCATGCATTCAGGGATGTTAGTGAGTTCATTTCCAAAGATACATAAGGAGGTCAATTTGTTCAGACTGGCAATTTCTACAAGGATGCGAGTGAGTTCATTGGCAGAGAGAGATAAGGAGGTCAATTTGGTAAAATTGGAAATTTATACAGGGATGTGAGTGAGTCCACAATCCTACAGTGCTAAGTCGGTCAATGTGGTAAAGTTTCCAATGGCTTTAGGTAGGTTTGTTGTTAGGCTAATACTAATATATAGATGAGAGAGGCAAAGCTTAAATATTCCATGAGGAATAGAACCAAAAATATTCCATCCATAAATAGATATTTTTTTAAGTTTTGTATATTACCTAACTGATTTGGTATACTACCTAGAAATGCATTGTCGTCAATAAGCAGTTGCTCTATTTTCTGCAGTAGGCCCAATTCAGCTAGAATAGAACTGTAGAGTGCATTTTAACAGAGTTCAAGTACTCACAACGCTTTAATTTTTCCCAAATCAAGTGAATAAAAACCTCGGTCCCAATGTTACTGAGGTCAAGAACTTGCAAATGAAAAAGAAGAACCAAATCAACTGGAATATAACCTTTCATCCTCCAATTTCCGCTCAAGTCAAGCACTCGAAAAGATGGAATACAACCATTGATCATCTAATTTATTACGTCAAGTAGTCACAACACTTTAAGCTAGCCAGTTTGTGGTGGAATTCCTCCTTTCAATCCATAATTTGCAAAAGATTGACGGTGCAGAGTTTGTGCAACATCCCAAATTCGACTGGAATAGACCCATTCATTGCATTCCAATTGAGATAAAGTACTTGCAATGATTTCATATCCCCAATCTTAAGAGTAATTATTCCCTTTAGGAATTGACAAGAAACATTGAAAGTGTGCAATAAAGACAGATTGCCGAGAGACAGAAAAAAGGTACCTTCCAATGCTTGGCTACCAATGGGAAATGCATACCAAGAGAGGTCAATGTGGATGAGTCTTTTGGTTTTTTTCTAACAGTGAATTCCATGCCAACAACATATGTTCTTCAAGTTGTGTGTCATCCAGTTGGAGAGCATGCCATATGTATCCACTGTAATGGACTTTCTGAATGATAACAGAGCATGGAGGTCCCTTTTCTCATGGGCATCAGTTGATGATGAGCTCTCCCTCACCCCATAAAAAAAATATATAAATTTTCACCCACCACAACACCCATAGTTTCAAATTTACTATTTCTCGCACTATCTCGACGTATAATTTCACCTTGGGTGGGGCTAAAATTATGCATTTTAAAATACAATTTTTCACCCCCACCCCATATTCATATCATTTAATTATGTATTATCATGGATGGGGTAATGAAACTATGCATTCTAATATGAAGGGTTTCAAATGCACAATATCATCACACATCCTCATTCTCATAGGATTTGATTATATATCTTTAAGGTGGAGAATAAAAACATGTATTTCAAAATGCACAATTTCGTGTATCATTGTCAACCCATTTAATAGTGGAGATGAAAATCTCTGCAATGAGATGATATACTGATGAGTATGCTCGTGCAACACAGTTTTCAACCTCTAGATTCATATTTCTATCGTGAAACAAACTAAGAAATATTTGAATGCGGCTTTGATCTCTCTTGGGTCTGAACTTCCCATCTTCTCTAATGAGGATTTTATAAATGAATGTCTTCCTCTAAATATAATTTGTAGCTCGTTTATACATCTACATTAGTCTCATCTATAAATAGGTTCTACAACTCGTTTGTGCATCTATAGTGGGTCTCTATGGTGGTTCATAGATTTTTGTAGCTAACCCAAATTTCGGTGGCACTTGATATATTTCTAACAATTCTATGTCGCGAGCCGTAATCTATGATGTATGTGATCCATTCTCAAATTATTAGCACCTTATGTGGTTTTATATCACAATTCTACAAAGATTTGATGTATGGCATTGGTTCTACAATGCTCAATACAACTATGGCAGATTCTGGTTGACAAAAAGATATTTTAAACTTTATTTTAGGGCTACGAGAAAGATTTACATGCGCAAAGGCTCGGCCTCAAGGCATGAAGGCAAGCCCACACATTGGTTCTGCTTTACAGGTGCACACGTTCTCATTTACCCTCCTCGTGTTAAGTTTTGTTTTATTACACTATGACTACTTCCCCTCATATTTCTAAGCCTCCCTCTAGCAAAGGCAGACCAAGTAAAATTACATTAGATAGTCTCTATGAGTACATTGAGTCTTTAGAAATATGAAGAGAAGAAAGAGAAAAACTAGAACTAAAGGCAGTGCTTGATAACAACCACAAATCATTAGAAAATAAAATAACCACACTCGAAATTGAACTCCAAGAAATGAAAGGTAAAATTCAAGAAATAGAACATAGTAAACAAACAATGGTCGAAGAAAATAACACCTTGAAAAGTGAGATTAAAAATCTAAAAGAAAAACTACATAATAACTCAGCTCTAAATAACATAGAAAATAACTTAGATATTAAACCCATCAAAGAGGAAATTAATAAATTAATTGTTCTCGACCATGGGCGCCACAAACGAGCCTTAAATCTTATAGTTGCGGGTATAGAAGAACACAACAATGAAAACACATTAGAATTGGTTAAAGAAAAATTAAAAACATAAACTCAAATTTAAAAAACCTATCTCACGGAATAAATAAGGGTCGGAAAGATACTTGAGCATAAACACATACTCATCTGTGTCAAGGTCAGTTGGCATGAATATAAATTGGATATACTCAGGAAATCCCCAAGCCTAAAAGGAACAGGAATCGTTATAAATGAAGATCTCATTCCAAAATACGAAGTTGAACTTAGGAATGAAGTACAAAAGGTCAAGGATGTAAGAAAGGTTCGGAAATGGGAAATCATTAGGAATACGAAAGTTATTATTAGAGATAGAGTCTCAGTCACGAGTGATAAATAGGGATTTGCTTCACTCTGGATCCTCTTCTGGAACTGTCGTGGCTTTCCATGGTGTAAAGGTCTTATGTTAAGTCAGATCTCGAGTAATATTCACCTTATTCTCTCAGTTGAAACATGGGAGCATGATAAATCGAGGGTCCCTCACCTCGACTGTTTCACTCTTTGGTCTAGTTGTAATAAGAAATCCTCTCGGAGGGGTTTTCATGGTATAGATTGCTATATAAGGAACACTTTTTCCTCTCACATACGACTTCATAAAATTGACCCCTTCAATCAACACATTTGGATCGAAATCTCTGATTCTACCACCAATAGGATCTTTCTTGCAATCTGCTATTTTTCTCCTGTAAACTCTACATCTTATAAAAATAACAACTTGGATAAGAATTTTCCTTTCAATTCATTAGGAAAATACATATTCAACGTGAAAAATGATGGTAATATCCTTTTACTGGGAGACTTTAATGCTAGAACTTCTACTAACCAAGCCATTAAATTAAGAAACAACTATAACCCCGACCCCTTGTGGCTTGATGAATATAGTAACTTAGCTAATAAATTCAAGAGAGAATTTGAATACATTATCGAGAACTTATTCGGCACCAAGATCCTCAAAATTCGTAGTTCCCAGGACCTAATTATTTTTAATAGTATTAACAAGTGGCCGCTCTCCATTCAGATGACATGTTTCGATGCACTGGGTAGCAGTGTTGTGGATTATGTAGTTTCTGACATCCTCGTCCTCAACCATATTACAAAATTTTATCTTCTTAATGGATTTGAGCTGGAATCTGACCACAAACCTCTATCTCTATCCCTCAATCTTGCTATACATACCACCCACGTGCAGGAGACCAACGAAAGAAAAAGACACATTCACTTCAATAGATGTAAAATCAACCTCTTCTTAAGGGATTTAGAGTGGGATTTCGGCCCCATGAATTATAATAATAACATTAATCAAGTTTATTACCATTTTACTACCATCCTTTCCAACACCATTAGCAAATTTTCTAATGAGATTTCGTTTAAGCAGTCTAATGGAACTTCCAATCCATGGTATGAAAAAGATTGCAAAATGGCCAAGAAAGCAATTAGAGACGCCCCTAATGAAATCATTAAGCTATAGAATATCAATATATACAGAAATATCATGAAGAGGAAGAAAATATCGTATATTAATAAAAGATAGGATTATATTCTCCACCTTTCTAAAGTCGCGTCCAAAAAAAATTGGCAGAATGTTATCATCCGTAAAACCAAAGATAACCATTCTATCCCCTTATAAAACTGGGACAACTATCTTAATAATTTGTATGACTCTCTAGACACTATGGGCACAACCTTAATCACTCTAATTAAGGAGGATGTATTCTTTCTTGATGACATTGAGTCTGGTATTAATAAGCTCGGTAATGGGAAAGCTAAAGATATTGAATTACACCAAGCTAAGATCCTTAAAATGGGAAGATCTATCCTCATTCCTTATCTCCACAAGCTTCTCAATTTGGTTGTAATGCATGGCTTCCCTCGGCTTTGGATGCAAAACCTTATTGTACCTATATTTAAAAATGGGGACAAGAGTGTTCTATCCAACTACAAGACCATTATGGTTAGCCATATCCTGGCCAAGCTTTATGGGCTCATTTTGGAGAAGAAGCTTAGCCTTTGGCTTAAAAGCTAGAGAAAAAGAGCTAAAGGACAAGTTAGTTTTAGGATACATCACTCAACTATTGTCAAGATGGTCAGTCTTAAAATCATTGCAGAGGAATGTCGCAATAGTAAAGCCGATCTCTTATGTTGCTTTGTGGACTTTAGAAAAGCTTTCGACATTGTACCTTGAGATAAGCTTTGGGAGAGACTTGAAGAGATCATGGTCCCTCCTGAGATGCAGATTGTTGTGATCCCCGTCTCTACGAGACCATCACTTCCAAGCTTAAGACCAATGAGGGGTGGTCTAAAGACATTAAATTCAATATTGGAGTTAAGAAAGGGTGCCCCATATCCCCTACCTTTTTTGGAATATACATCGATAAGCTAGAGGAGTGTCTGGAATCTGCGGGGTGCAAGGGCACCGAGCTTGCTAGTGTTCTCATTACTCTTCTCCTCTATGCCAATGATAGTGTTCTTCTTGAAAAAATCCATGATGACCTTGACTAGCAGCTCCATATTATTCATGACTACTGCTCCATGATGGGTATGACAATTAATACTGACAAGACTAAATTAATTATCATTAAATCCAAGAAGATCACCCATGGTAGTTTTCTGTATAATAACTAGTGCTTAGAGTAGGTTTCTTATTATAAGTATTTTTTCATTGACTCCCTCATCATCTCAACTGGAATTATAGGCTCAAAAAATTGATTATTGGGGGTTGGAAAGCTTATGACGAGCTTGAAAATAATTGTAAGTCGATCGAACTTTACATTTGGACTAGAAAGAGGTTCCTCTTTGAGAACCTTATCACCCATGTTGTCTTATACGGATGTGAAGTTTGGGGTTGCAGTATATCCATAGAGTCATGGAGGAATATTAAGATGATTCAAAAGAAATTCATAACCTACAACCTTAACATCAAGGGAAATACTCTCTATCCTATCCTCTTTATGGAATCTAGTTTGTCCCCCATTGAAAGTACGATTATGTTTAGATATCTGATGTATAATAAGAAGCTTGAAAACATGGAATCAAAAAGGCTCCCTAAAATTGTTTCTAATTGTAGTCAAAACCCTCACCTTCGCCTCAAGTGCGGGTGGCATAAGGATTCCAAGTCCTAGCTCAACCATTGGGGAATTAAAGGGGAGCTAAGTATGGGAAGTAAATATAATATCAAAAATATTATTGCCTCCAAGTTTAAGGACAAGTTGTGGGAGGATGAGGAGTTGGAGGGTAAAAGGAAGCTAAGATACTATAAGGAAGTGAGCAACCCCACCCTTGATAATCAAAATTATCTCCCTTTGTTGTCCAAAAATAAGAAAAATATGAACATCGCTAAGATAAGAACTAATTCCCATGATCTTCGGAGTGAGACCAAGAAGTGGTCTATTCCCAAGACCCCTTGGAATGATAGAATCTGTCAGACTTGTGATTCTAAGTAGGTGGAAGATTAAATCACTTCATGTTAGACTGCTTGTCTCTTACTCACATTCGCTCTCAATTCCCTACCATCTGCCACACTTACAATCTTCTTGTCCTAATAATCCAACCCACCTATAGCGATCTTGGAGCACTTATTTCCCTTCTCTTTGACCACAAGATTTTGAAGAATCAAACCCAGATTTTTTCTCCTCTCTCAAGGTCCGATAGACCACATTGGTCTTAACATACATTAACCACCACCACCACCAACACCATCATCATCATCATCATCAATATAAATATATTTTATATTTAAATATAATTTAATGTTTTTTATTAATATATTTATATTAAAATATAATTTAAATGTTTTTATTAATGTATATATAATTATTTAGAACAAATTTTATGATTCATTAGAAATAATAAATTGTAAAAATTTAAATCAACAAATAAAAAAGGAAAATTAATATTTAATAATTTAAATTTTCCAATTTAAATTTTTGTGTTGTTATTATGAAATACCATATAGAAAAATGTCACCAATAAACATTTTATGAGCTATTATGGAATATGTACTTCATTTTTATTTTAAAAATAATGAAAAAAAAGAAAATTTTTATAAAAAATATAAAATGTTTTTAAGTTTTTACAAATTTTAATGTATGTGTGTGTGTGTGTGTGTGTGTGTGTGTGTGTGTGTGTGTGTGTGTGTGTTTTAGGATGTTTCATATTTATAAAATTACCATGTGTGTGTGTGTGTGTTTTAGGATGTTTCATATTTATAAAATTACCAATTGTTTTTAAAGCTACAAATGTACATCTAAAGAATAAAAAATTTGGGAAAGCCATCTTTAAAAACTAAATCGCTAAATATATATGTATAAAAAAAAATTAGTGAATTTTAATTAAAATAAACAAATATTTGGTGTTATTCACAACCTATAGTGAATTAGTAAATATTAATTAAAATAAAATAAATACTTCAGCAACTATAATAAATTAGTGAACATTAATTAAAATAAAATAAATATCCCCTACTTTAATAAATAAATGAATATTAACTAAAATAAAATTAATATTTCACTAACTCAGGTGCAATGAATTGAAAAGTTGCACCTATCCATCCTCACTACATGAATAGTGGTCATGAAGTGCCATTTCGAATGTTATGTTAAGTGTCTCTGATAACCACATCTACATTTTCAAAATTATGTAACTTTTCTAATTTTGTATCAAAGGACTTTAAAATTGTCCTTGCTTTATGGTAGAACGTGGGGAATTTTTCTAAATGAGAAAGTAAAAATATGCTCAAATTTTTTAATTTCAGAAATGTTATATCGTCTGCAAACTCCTTTGAGAATTTAATTAACTTATTATTTTAACATAGCTTTATCATTCTAAAATCATGAATATATGGTTGATGTAGACGAGCACATAAACTCAAATACCAAAACATAATATTGCATGTAGATATAGATTCTTAGTATAAAATATCATATGTTAGTAAATCACCATTCACTTTTTCCAAAGAAGCTTAACTAAATTAAATAATTGTGAAGCTAAAAATTAACTTTTAAACTAAGACGTTGAGTTCCAAAAAAATTATCGTGAGATATGATGGTAAATTCATAGACACTATAACTAGAACACAACCCGACGAAACATGTTATCCCTCAAATCCAGCTTTTTCAAATTGTACCTACTTCCAGAGGTCATGATAAAGCAATAACACCCTTAGTACATACTCTGGTGTACGAGCATTTAGAATCCTCCAATACAAAGCAATTTATAACAAGTTGGGAATGGATCATGTTGTTATGAAAATGAAAAATATTGAGCTTTTCAACATAAAGAAGAAGTTCACAAATAGTTGTAGCAGCATCCCTGAAGATACTATTATTCATGAAATATAGTTCTTCCAAGACTTTTAGAGATTTTCGGAAAGACCCAATTTTTTAAGGAGAGACCCAAAAGCCCTAACACCCTTCTCACTTATTTAGTATCCTTTTTAGTATTCTTTTTGCATGATCAATTATTATACATATTCAAGACTTATTTATTAATTATGGTTAATTTCCATATGCTTATAATTCACGGGGATTATGAATATATTCACAAATTTAATGATTCATTTTAAACTTTGGTTTTCTTCTACACATAGAATTTATTTTGGCATCTTATTTTATATTCAAAGTAGAGTTATGTATTTTCCATCTCAGTTCCTTAAAAATAAATCAGAACTTCTTTGAATTAATTGACATTTATCATGATATTTTATGCATTTCTACTTCATTTATGCACTAAAATTTTAAGGTTATGATAGTAATTTAATTACACAATCCAAGGAAATTAATTATTGATTTAATGTACACAATACAATTTAGACACACACAAAACTATATGATTAATACCCTTCAAGGGAAGGACTTTGTTGACATATCTAATTAATTGATCTAACTACGTAGTTATTAAGTTTATGGATTAAAATTTAACGTAGGTTTCCATTTTTTTTTCTACACTTTGAGGGCCCTTCAATAGTGTTTTCAATGTTGTTATTGATTTTCATTCTGATCAATTCCCCCTTATTCAAATATGGTATCCAATATAAAGCAGGTAATGTAGACTTGGTGCACTTGACCCCGAGGTAATCAAACTAACGGCTTGCAAAACATTCTAGATTAAAGAAAACATTTTAGAAAAATGAAACCAATTGATTTGGTTAATGATTAGGGATTGGGCTCATCTAGTTGAATTAAAATAATTCAAAATAAATACATCACTTTTTAATAATATAAATGTATTATCTGCACATTGATTTAAACTTCATATCTTTATTTACACTATAACTTTACTTTTCCATGCTTTGAACTTAGTGGTAGTACATTACTTATTACATTCAAATTAATAAATCAACTAAAACATTAAATGGTAATGTTTCGAACAAAAAAAATATTTAATTCTCATCATTTATAAATTGTTCAACCATAGTGTCACCTCCACTTCCACCCACATCCAATAAAATACATAGTTTCAAACTCACATTGCCACTCATACTTATAATTGGGGATTGAGAGTGAAACTTCACATTTTATTATGGGTGAGGTTAGGGGCTAAACCTATGCATTTTCATGGATGATGGTGGGCAGAAAAAATATGTATTTGATTGTGGGTGGACTCAGTGATGAAATTGTGTATTTCTTTATGGAAAGGGGTGGGAGGTGAACTTGCGCATTTTTATTCACTATGGGTGGGGGGTGAAGTTGTGCTTTTTTGTGGTGAAACAAATGCACCCCCACCACTGTTAAATAGATAATTTTTCCCCTCACCCCATACACAATAAAATGTACAGTTTCACCCTCCACACCACCCATAGTTTCAAATGTACAATTTCTCGCACTATCTCCACCTATATTTTCACCTTGGGTGGGGGATAAAATTATGCATTTTAAAATACAACGTTTCACCCTCACCCCATGTTAATCTTATATAATTATGTATTATGATGAATGGGGTAACATTCTAATATGCAAGGTTTCAAATGCACAATATCATCACACATCCTCATTTTCACAGGCTTTGATTATATATCATTAAGTTGGAGAATAAAAACATGTAATTCAAAATGCACAATTTCATGTATCATTATCAACCCATTTAATAGAGTGAGGTGAAAATATGCATTTTAAAATGTAGAGTTTTAATTCCAACCTTTAATTCCCCACCCAAAGCTCATCATTCTTGCATAAAAATTATTCTTAAATATTATCTAATTTCTAATTAAATATATAAAAATATCATTGTTAATTTATAATAATGTATATTTTTAAAAAATATATATATATTTAATTTATTATCATATAAACTCTCGATTTATATTTATATTTAAATATAATTGAAATGTTTTTTTATTAATATATTTATATTGAAATGTTTTTTATTGATATATTTATATTTAAATATTTTTTATTAATATTTATAATTATTTATAACAAATTTTATGATCGATTAAAAATAATAAATTATAAAACTTTAAATCAACAAGTGAAAAAGGAAAATTAATATTTAATAATTTAAAATCTTCCATTTATATTTATATTTAGGTGTTGTTATTATGAAATAGGATATAGAAAAATGTCACGGATAAACATTTTATAAGCTGTTATGGAGTATGTACTTCATTGTTAGTTAAATAATAATGGAAAAAAAAAGAAATATTATAAAAAGTATAAAATGTTTTCAAGTTTTCAGAATTTTTAATATTTATAAAAAAGTTATATATGCTTTAGGATGTTTCATATTTATAATATTACCAATTGTTTTTAAAGTTGAAAATATACATTTAAGGAATAAAATTTTTGGGAAGATCATTTTCAAAAACTAAATCACTATGTATATAAAAAAATAATTAGTGATTTTTAATTAAAATAAATAAATATTTGGTGATATTCACACGTATAGTGAATTACTAAATATTAATTAAAATAAAATAAATACTTCACCAACTATAATAAATTAGTGAATATTACTTAAAATAAAATAAATATCTCCCAATATAATAAATCAGTGAATATTAATTAAAATAAAATTAATATTTCTCCAACTTTGTTGCAATGAACTAAAAAGTTGCACCTATCCTCATTTCAGATGTTATGCTAAGTGTCTCTTATAACCACATCTACATTTTCAAAATTATGTAAGTTTTCTAATTTTGTATCAAAGGACTTTAAAATTGTCCAAAATTGTAGCAAATTATAATAAATGTATGTGCCCACACTATCCCTCTTCATGCTACTACAGTTTCAGGTTCTTATGTTTAGTTTCTAAATCATCACTAATGTTATTTTCCTTTTCATCCTCATTGTCATCTGCTACTTTCCTTTTCATCCTCATCATCATCTGTGTTCTGATACAAATAATCGACTTCTCCCTGGAGATCATTACCTTCAAGAGACCCAAGCACAGAAACACATTTGACATTGATACAGATAGAAAATCATAGTATTATTTCAAATTGCTTAGTAAACAATTGAATGGATATCATTCCACCTACCTCTAAAGTATGTGCATTAAGAATATAGATATATTTTCTAGAAATATTTGATATTCTAAAATAAAATAAATCAATGGGGAGAGATTTGGCCAAGATTCAGTTGTCCAAAGTTGTGCTTTTTAGTGGTGAAACAAATGCACAGTTTTATCCCCAACCCCCACCACTGTGAAATGCATAATTTTTCCCCTCACCCCATACACAATAATACCCAACCCCAATACCGAACCCCCACCCCCACCACTCTGAAATTCATATTTTTCCCCTCACCCCCATACATAATAAATTGTACAATTTCCCCCACTATCTTCACCTATAGTTTCACCTTGGGTGGGGCTAAAACTATGCATTTTACAATATAATGTTTCACGTCCACCCCCACCCCATGTTCATCTTATGTAATTATGTATTATGGTGGATGGGGTAATGAAACTATGCATTCTTATATGCATGGTTTCAAATGCACAATATCACCACACACCTCCATTCTCATAGGATTTGATTATATATCGTTAAGGAATGGATTATATATCCTTAAGGTAGGGAATAAAAACATGTATTTCAAAATGCACAATTTCATGTATCATTTCCAACCCATTATTTAATAAGGTAGAAGTGAAAATATGCATTTTAAAATGTAAAATTTTAATTCCAACCTTTAATTCCCACCCAAAACTCGTTTTTTTAATTATATATTCATAAAAATCATTCTTAAATATTATCTAATTTCTAATTAGATATATAAAAATACCCCCACACACATATATTAATTATTATATAAACTCTCTATTTATATTTAAATATTATTTAATTTTCTTTTATTAAAATTTATAATTATTTAGAACAAATTTTATGATTGATTAAAAATAATAAATTATAAAAATTTAAATCAAAAAATAAAAAAGGAAAATTAATGTTTAATAATTTGAATTTTTCAATTTATATTTATGTGTTGTTATTATGAAATACAATGTCAAACATTTTATAACTGTTATGGAATATGTACTTCATTGTCATTTAAATATTATATCTATATCTATATATATATATATATATATATATATATTTATATTTATATTTATATTTATTTTTATGATTTTTAATATTTATAAAATTACCATTTGTTTCTAAGGTTGCAAAGATACATTTAAAGAATAAAATATTTGGGAAAATCGTTTCAAAAAAGAAAAAAAAATATGTGTGTGTGTGTGTGTGGTGATCTTCATAACCTATAGTGAATTACTAAATATTAATTAAAATAAAGTAAATATTTCACCAACTATAATAAATTAGTGAATATTAATTAAAATAAAATAAATATCCCCCCATATAATAAATAAGTGAATGTTAATTAAAATAAAATTAATATTTCACCAACTCAACTGCAATGAACTGAAAATTTGCACCTATCCATTGTCATTGCAGATGAATAGTGGTCATGAACTGCCATTTCTGATGTTATGCTAAGTGTCTCTTATAACCACATCTACATTTTCAAAATTATGTAACTTTTCTAATTTTGTATCAAAGGACTTTAAGATTAGACTTTGTTTATCATGGAATCTGGGGAACTTTTCTAAATGAGAAAATGATGTCGGGATACCTCAAAAAATTTCAAAATATACTAAATACCCCCACATTGTCGGAGGAATCCTTTATATGCGTTTAATTTTTCAATCAAAATACATATACATGGGAACCCAAAGCAATGTCAATTTATTAAAGAGTGGGCCCAATAGTATAAATAAACGTTCTCAACCTTTTCACCATGCTAACCTATCGTTCACCCAATCTTACCTTCAAACAAATCCTTCGTGAATCGAACGGTCATCGCACACTGCCTCTCCTCATCTATACAATCCAACAGTCATCGCATATAAAGTAACACGAAACTTAACACTTTCAAGGTGTGCGATAAAAGTTGTTTTGTACATCCACCCTTCCAATACGTGTCACTTGCTGGAATGTATCATACAGTTTCAACAATTACCACATCCCACTATTTGGCAATGCGATAAACCATTTGTGGTTTTAAAAACTGCTTTCCAATGACCAATACACAAAATTTCTGTGGGGAACAAGGTTTGATAATGTATCAAATTTCACCCTTTTAAATAAATCATCAATAATGAAATTGGAACACTCACTCTGTGTAATGAATCCACAAGCTATTCCATGTTAAATGAGATTTCAAACCATCACTGTTAACACAATTACAAACGCAGGAAATGGAAACATAGTTTTCACAACAAACTTCAATCAAATTTTATTAAAATTGAAATCACAGGGTCTCGCCCTCTCTGGCCTGATGATATTAGTCTTTGACCTCTCCCCTATCCTGTTAAAAAACTAATATATATTATCTCGCTCTCTTGCTTTCTATATCCATCATTAGATTCTATTTCCTTCTTTTATGGATCAAATCTAACAATATAACAACTCAATTTCTATTCTTATCATTTTAAATCCCTATTCTAAATTTTCGATGCACACTTCTGCTAACACTCACCTTCTATTCTAACCATAACACAACTGTATGGATTATTACAAATTTTAAATAAATGTAGATTCGAGAGGTGCAACCCTCTCTGTAAACTTCGGTTTTACCACTGAGGTTAATGAAAATTATCTCACATTAGCCACAACATGTGAACATCCAATCACATTGCTAGCCAAGTCCTAATGCTCCTGCATCAGACTCCCGAGGAAGAAATGAATCATTTATCAAGCTTTCAGGATTTACTCCATACTTTTGTAATTCTTCTATTGTCAACCAACTGGCATCTTCCATTGGCTATCCTTTCCATTTGACTAGATACTGAAAATAAATCTTTCCTTTGGTTTTTTGGATATTTTGTTTCCAGAACAACTTCTACCTCTTTCTTGACATTCCTTGGCATTTGGTCTTTCTAGTTTAAAGTCTAGTTTTCCTCTGTTGTAGAATCTTCTTATACCTCTTCCTTTGTTCCTCTGTATGGGTACAAATCTGGAACATTAAAAATGGGTGATATTCCAATCCCTTCTGGCAATTTTATTGAATATACATTTGAAGAAAATTTCCTCAAAATTTTACATGGTCCTATCTTCTTCATCTTTAATTTATTGTAAGTTTTAACAGGAAAAATTTATTTTCTCAAATAAACCATAACTAGATCTCCTACTTGGAATTCCTTCTCTTTCCTCTTCATATCAATTCCCTGTTTATATGTGCCACTGATTTCCTACAATATTCTTTTAACATCTTCCTGTAGTTGTTGCATCTTCTCTGCAAATTCTTCATCCTTTGCACTTTTTACCTCTTGTTTGCCCAAATTTATAATCTCATACACACCTCTTGGAATCATCCCAAAAACAATCTGGAATGGGCTCATCCCAATGCTCCAATTTGGAGTATCATTATAAGCAAACTCATCTTGAGAAAGTGCTAAATACCATTGCTTAGGATTTTTATACACTAAACTCCTCAATATATTTCCCAGGCTTCTATTTACTACCTTTGTCTGCCCATCTGTTTGAGGCTGATATGTTGATCTAAAACTAAGGGTGGTACCTAGTTTCTTCCAAAGAGTTTGTTTTGAAACTAGCTCCAAAAATAGAAGAAAAGAGATATCAATGCCTTTGAAATAATCCACTTCGAGGGGGCAACCTCCAATACATTACATGAATGAACAATTCTTGGATGATACAAATGAAAAAACCTTCTTTCTAAATATAGGAGTCCATGGGGCCACAATGTAATCCTAGAGGGGCCATAATGTAATCCTAGCCGACCTATTAATAATAATGTAAGGGCACAATAATAACAATATGGGGGTTACAGGGGTACAAAAATAAAAATAAGGGGGTTACACTAACAAAAATAAGGAACTATACTAGTAATATAGGGACCTAACGTGCTCCTCTCCTTCAAAAAAGTGTTTTCCTCAATGCTTGAGTAGCTCCGGGTGCTTTTTTATGAAATTCTCATCCTCGCATGTAGAATCTTCAGTGGGTAAGTTCTTCCATTTGATGAGATACTCTGAAATTGATCGATTTCATAGCTATCAAGTTCTTGTTTCCGTGACTACTTTAGGTTC